>CM019148.1:280307747-280330942 GCA_009733165.1 Naja naja
CTGCAGATCAGGAAGGACTAGTGAAAAATGTATAGTTCTGTGATTACTGTTAGTTCATGTAAGTGTAACATTAGATCTCTCTCTCTCCTCCTCTTCCTCCTCCTCCTTCCCCTCTTACACACATGCACACACACAAAATTTGGTACCAATGTGCATGACTTTGCACTTCTTATAGTGAACTACATTTACCATTTTGAAGGACTACTCTTTCAGTTTGGAGATTGCATAGCTAAAACTAGGCAAGAACAGCAGCTGAGCCTACTGTGGTGCATCCAAGACATACATCAATTGGTGTAGGGTTTAGTGTTTTACTGTTTTGTGGATTTTATTTATTAATTTACTCTTATTGTGAACCACAGAATTGCCTAAGATAGGCAATTATAAACCAATTAATTAACATATTGAGGCAATTAATGATCTTTTCAATATTTTCTTGCTCAACAACCAGTTTTCAGGCTCAAAGTCTATTAATACACATCTTCTCCTCCTTAAATGGACAGATTCTTTTTTTTTTAAATAGTTTGTACAAAACATACAAATACAAATAAAATGTCTTTTTTGGAGAACAGCATGCTCCCAGGTTAACACTTCTCCATACAGACATAAGCTCAATTACATATTCATCTTATATATTCTAATTCATATCTTATAACTATTTTCACAGTTTTCTCAATAATTTTCCCTTTTCTTTGCTTTCCATAACCTCATTTTAATTATCTCATTTCTTTCTAAGTTCAATTACATGTCTTATTCTAGTTTTCAATATCTTTCCAATCAATATTTTTACACTTTCATCTGTCCTGTTTACAATTTCATATTTTCTTTTCTCATAAAACACATTTTCCCCTGTAATTACTAGTCTGGAGTATAACACCTCTGTATCTTTTAATTATCCATTCAAATCTTGTTTAAAGTTTATATTGTACCTTTACAATTATAACATTCATTTTCTAATCTCTATTTTATAACACATAGCTATTATCAACCGAATTCTGCTTGGTACATTTCCTTAAAAATACACACCAGGTTCTTGAAAATAGACACATACACACACACACACACACACACACACACCCCTGCATATATATGAATAACAATAAATAAAAATTATTCTATTCAAATTCAGCTGCACCATTAATATTAATAACAGTCTTGTATATTTCTATTTAAAAAATTTCCATAACAAACATTGCCTAATAATATCAGTTGTCATTCACTTAATCACCTATATTTCAACAAAAAACAAAACAAGTTATTAACAATAGTCAATTAAATTATTATTCTTATTCAAATTCATCCTGTCAACTGATATTAATTTCATTGAAAATCTTCCATGTTTCTTTTCAATTTTATACTTTCTTTTTAAATCATTGAGAGCCTTATTCTCGTCCTCTTTGTTTCATTTAATTACTAACAAGTGTTCCATACATCATGCCAATTTTATCTATCACTTCAATCATCTATCATATTTTCTAACTCTTTTCTATTTCTAGTATAACAATGCTATCTCGTGTACCTTTGCAGAATCCTCTCTTTAAGTTAAATTTTTAGCCATTGTCTCTGTGTCTTTTAAATAGGTTTATCCCTTTAATTCTGGTATGCTTTTCCTGTTTCTCTATATTTTGTTTATGTCCTTTATAACTTCTT
Organism: Naja naja; assembly: GCA_009733165.1. Taxonomy (NCBI): domain Eukaryota; kingdom Metazoa; phylum Chordata; class Lepidosauria; order Squamata; family Elapidae; genus Naja; species Naja naja. Next base: position 280,309,395 of record CM019148.1, read on the forward strand.
TTTCTTTCCATCTTCCCCATCTTCTTCTCCCTCCCCTTTTTGTTCCCTTTTCTATCTGGTTCTCCCTTCTGTGATCCTCCCTTCTGTTTCTTCCCAATGTTATAATTACTTTTCAAGTTATTCTTTTTTTTTGGTTGTTGCTTCAGATTTTAACTTTTTAACTCCCTTTCCACCCTTTCCCTTTTTTACCCCGCTTAAAATTGCTTGGTCATTAAAGATGGCTTCTTCTTTGTCCCGCCCTTCTTGTTCTGCAAGCAGTCCTTGTTGTTTTCATAGTTCAAAATCTCCATTTCTATAAATTGAAGTGATGCCAAAAGATTCTCTTCCCTCATGTGATTCTCCTTTTTGTTCTTTAAGTATCATTTTTAGTTCTTCAAGGAGTGATAGCATTTTGAGAAAAAATTTTTAAACAACCCCAATTGATTTTATTTCATTTCATTAGGATCCACCATCCAGAAAATCCAGGAATCACCCAATAATCCAAAGCTGTATCTTGCTTCTCTTCTCACTTTCTCTTTCCAGGGGGTTTATTGTCTTGTAGCAAAGATTCAGCTACAATGTATCTTTTTCAGATCTTATTAAAATTCCACTCTCGATTCTTTTTAGTTCCAGGTGGTCTCCTCCATTTTTCCAGATTCCACCCTCTTTTTGTTTTTTCCTCCTGTGCTTTCTTTATTTTTAGAAAATTTTAAATTATCCAAAAATCTTTATCCCTTTGACATTTTATTTTCAGCTAGGAATAGCCTATTAATGTCAAAGTGGATTAGTATCAATTTTTTAATTCAAGTCCCTTCTTCTTAGCATTCCAAGTCAATTAAAACTGTCAATATGAGAGATAAAAAAACCAGTTCTTTTCCCTTTCTCTTTCACCGCTTTAAAACTCTTTTTTTAGGAATAACGATAGTCTTTATAATTCAAGTTCCAGGTACCTTATGTAGATGTTTTCTCCATTCAACCTGGTCAGTCAAACTTTCTCCTTTAAACTTCATCCTGCACAATCTTGTCCGGTCAGGTTCTTCTTTGAGGTGGCCATTTCTGACCACCGCTGCAACTGCCTTTGGGAAAGGGAGTAAAGACCACCTGGGGAGGAGAGATGCAGCTCTCCTCAACCCTGCTGGTGGTCTCCCCCATCTTCATCACTTCTACGGGGTGGCTTAGCCCTGAATCCAGCTGGCTCGGGGCACTCTGGCGGCGAGCACAGATGGAAACCGCGCATGATCATGGATTTCGGTCCGTCGCCAAAGGGACCCAAACCGGAAGATGGACAGATTCTTGAGGTACAAAGAAACATTTGGATAAGCTTTCCAACAAACAATCATATCAATACGGAAGCCAATGAGCTTAGTTTTTACTTGTTTTGGTGTATGGAATAGTTAACACCACATTTGGAAAAGTAATGACACAAAAATCATTTGCTAGATTTTTTTTTGCAGCAATTCCTGACATATCTTTGGATGCTTCATGTCTTGATGGACATCATTTTGCCAAGACTGTCTGTATATAACTTCTTCTGTTTGTATAGTTCTTCTCGGCTTATGCTGATGTGACAGTGATAGTATTTAGTCATTTTACCTTCTGTCAGTCTTTGCTTTGATTGCCTTCATGTTTTTCCAAGCATCAGAGTTTTCTCCAATGACTATTTTCATATGAAATCTCCAAAATATCTAAACTTTTTCTGCATATCAATTTTACTTCCTGATTTTCAAATCTCTTGTGATCCAACCATTCACAACTGTTTTGATGTCATCATAGTTTTTTGCTGTTGTTGTTTACATTTACTTCTTCCTATTATCTACATTCACAGCCATGTGTTGCAATGGGGAAAACAACAGCCTTGACAATATTTTACTTTGATAGATTAATAGCTCTGCACTTAAAATCTTTTGTATGGATTTGTCATAGTCTTTTCTTCAAATATCCATCAAAATAGTATCAATACATCTTAATGTTTGTGGATTTTTCCTTTTTGATTCCAATTCACATTTGATAAATAGATAGAATTCTTAATTGGCCAAGTATGATTGGACACACAAGGAATTTGTCTTGGTGCAAATGATCTCAGTATACATAAAAGAAAAGATACATTCATCAAGAGTCAAGAATCATAAGTACAACACTTAATAATAATCATAGGGTACAATAAGCAATCAAATCATACTAGGAAGTCAATAAAAATCGTTAGGATACAAGCAACAAAGTTACAGTCATTTAGTCACAATTGGGAGTGGATTTCTATAGTACATTTCTCAAGTATATTTTACATTTCAGCTAAATAATTTTGAACTAGTTTTTCTGTATTCCATTCCAACATTTATTCCTGGTCATCATAAAATCTCTACTGTCAAAAGCAAATAGTGTCATTAAGCAGTACTGTATATTTTATAGCTCCCTACCCTTTGATATACTCATACCCTAGAAAGAGAGTTTTGCACCTGGTATACCAGCAACACTAACAGGGCATCCTATCATTGGGTCAAAAGGTAGGCTTTGCCATTTTAGGAGACCATTCCAATATGTTAGACTTGAACTTCTAGTTAAATCATCTCAAGGCGGAAATGCAGGTGATAGGAAATGGGGGACTATAAAGCAAAAGAATTCCCATGTCTTTTCCATTTCTTTCTTCGAGGAGCAGATGGTAAAATATAATCTGTCATGTAACTTCATTGCATTTCAAGGTTCCTCATTTACTTGAATAACTGAGCAAGGAGCAATTCTGAATATGATTATACCCAACTACAACCTAGACACAGGGATGCTATTTTCAGCAGATGCTACACATCTCATAAAGAGCTGTACTGGGAATGAAAAAATATATATTTCCTATCATGATCAACCATAGAGCATGAAGCCAAAAACTAGCATCTGGCTTTCACACTTTACTCTCATCCTTCTCCCCTCCCATATGCTGGCTTCCTCACTTTATTCCTAGTTTACATTGAGCTAGAGATTTCTGTTATTTAAAACTAGGGAAATTTGGTTTGCTCTTGGGTGACTTTGAAGTATAATGTATGAACCTGAAATACGAGTTCCCTCTTTTTTTTATATAACTGTGGGTCTTCATGTAACAGAAACCAGGTACAAGAGTGGAAAGAGGAAATAGTATTCATCAAAATCTTGTTCTGGTGATGGTAGAAATCTTAAATTGTTCTGGTTCACCTGAAAGTTAAGGAGTTCACCAGGGAGGCTGAGAAAAAGAAACTGCCTGGAGCCTATTTTTTCTGTGTGTAACTCTGATTAGTGGTTGCTGTTGGGAGATCCAATCTTTCCTCATCTTGTTTCTAAAATGGGCAGTTTATTTTAGTGTGGCTAAATTCCCACCAGGGATAGAATCTTTACTTGCCTAGTTGTGAGCAGATTTGCTGTAACTCAAAGTTTAATTCCTAGAGAAGTGAGTTTAACAGGTCTGGAGTTTTATTTGTTTTGTGGTAGAGAAGAAGAGTTATTAAGGCCCTAGAGCAGGGCTGTCAAACTCCCAGCACCCAGGCCAGATGCATCATGTGCTGGCCACACCCTCGGATGGTTTAACGAAGGTTGGAGAACTCCTGATACATCACGTGATGCTGCTGTGATGCCATGAGTTTGACACCCCTGCCCTAGAGGAAGCACTCTAATATAAACCAATAAATCACGCTTGTCATTTGTTTAGCAATGGGGATTAGGATTTTCATTTTAATTTTGGGGATTGTGGGAGGGAAAAAAAGGCAAGCATTTTTCAAAAAGTAATTCAGTTGTGGGTTTAACATACAAGCTGGTAAAAAAGGGCAAGAGACAAGGTTTCTTAATGTAAACCAATCAATTGTCTACCTGAATGGCAAGAAAATTAATAGAATTTCTGTTTAAATGAATTTGGTTGAAGAAGAGAAAGCAGGCAACAGAGGCCACATAGCATAATTCCCTTATTTAATTTGTTGCTGTTGTTTGTAATGTGTGTCTAGCCTGTGATGCAAGAGATTCATTAAAAGGTTTTCCACAGTAAGAGTTTCCTTCAGTAATTATCTTTGCTACAAGAAACCTACATTAAGAATTTGTGGTACAAAATATATGTGCAGAGGCTTTAATTCACAGATATTAGTTTTTATATGGCAGCACGTTGTAGTAGCAGTAAGCTATACAATTTTGCTGCATCAGAGCCCAGAATGACAAATTCTCCAGAACACTATATATTGTAAAGTACCTCAGCTTCCCTACATCAAATAACCATGTGAAATAGGGTTTTATTGGGGGGGGTCAGTATTATTCATCGTTATCATTTATTGCCTGTCAAATCTTCAGAAGTTAGAAAATATTGAGAAATGAAAGGCCAATTTGATCTGGTAGTTAAGACACCAGGTTAGAAACCAGGCGACTCTGAATTCTAGTCCTGCCTTAGGCATGAAAGCCATCTAGGCAACTTTGGGCCAGTGTCCATCAGTCCATGATATTAGGTTTGGGCAACAAACTGGTTGGTCAATTCCTGTGGCAATCAATAGATCAATACCTGATCAAGCTGAGATAAAATGGCTCCTGCACTTGAGGGAAAATGTTAGGAGGAAAAACAACAATAACACAATGTTATCTCACCTAAATCCTCAATAATAGCAATAGCAATAGCACTTAGACTTATATACTACCCCACAGTGCTTTACAGCACTCTCTGAGCAGTTAACAAATGTCAGTAATTTCTGGGTTCTCATTGTACTGACCTCAGAAGGATGGAAGGCTGAGTCAACCTTGAGCCAGTCTAGATCAAACTGCTAGCTGTGGACAGGGTTAGGCTGCAATACTACACTTTAACCACTATACAAGCACAACTCAGAACAAGATTGCTGTTTAATCTGGACAGACTGGAAAACTGAGAAAAAATGAAAAATCCTTTAACAAAGAGAAATATTTATTTAGGGAGAAAATAAATGTAGGACAAAACAGTCAAAATTGTCCTGAGTTGAATTCAGCCTGATTTGAAGATTTGGTTTAAATTGTTCCAGGTCTCCAAACCATAACTGCATCACTCAGAACAATACGGATCCAGATGGAAGGAATGTGACATGTAGAAAAAGAGAAAGAATAAAATACAAAAATAGCTGATAAGAAAGAAAAAGTAGCAGTTCATTGTCTGGATAGGTCATTTTCAGGTTTACCTCAAGGTGCTATATGGAATGTTCCTAGTAACATTATAGGTAGAATTATTTAAAGACATGAGGATGAAAAAGGAAGCTGTCAGAGAAAAATGTGGAGGAGGAGATATTTTACCAAAGATTAAATTAACTTGGGGAAAAGAAGCAAAAATATTTCTTCCTCTCTTCTGACTTCTTAAAAAGAGGGTTTGCCTATCTGTATATTGTGCTGTTTCCGGGCATTAATATTTTTTTCCTTTCTGCCAAAAATAAAAGAATGTGACATACAGTCAGAACACAGCTCACCAAGAAAAATATAAGAGAAAAAAGGGAAAGCTAGAAGGGAAAAGAGAATAAAATGTGAAAGCTCAGATTTTGAACAAATGCACTCCATGCTGCAACATTTTGCTGCAGGCCCTAGTTGATCTAGTTTCTACTCTATAACAATTCCACAACTGGACTTGAATTGATTTGGTGGACCCTCCTTTCTCCATGGCATGCCCCCCTTCAGCAGTTTTTCCTTGGCTTCAGTCAATGGGAAGTAAAAGTTCTTTTTTTCTACCTAGATAAAAATAGGGTAAGTGGGAACTGTTAAGTTTGCATGAAGAGTCAGACACGAGGAATTCCAGCAAAAGACTTTATTAATGACAACAGCTCGAATGGACCCGTCCGGTAAGGCTACGGCTGCTTATAGCCGGCAGTCAGCTGCTAGCCAATGGGAGTGCAGGGTTTCTTCCCGCACTATTTAAACCAATACCATTTGACATTTTACAAGACCAATTCAAATAAACCAATAACATTTAAACTACATACATAACACCCTCCCCACTAGGTTCAGTCCATACCAAACCCCAACCTATCTAATGTATTCCTTAAATAGGTGGGGCTCTTACGCAATGCTGAGACCTTCGTGGTTCAGAATCTTTATTTTCTCACCAGTGAGAGGGAAATGTGTCTGCTGACATTTCCCTGTTAGGACTTCCTGTGAAAGAAGACCCTGTTAGACTGTTAGAATCTGGTCTCTCCTCCCAACCCATCTCCATTCCAATGTCAACACCCAATCTGGTAGTGATGTACAATCTTCCACTTCTAAGGATGGATCTAGGCATTGTGACAGGGTTCGGATGGTTCCTGTCGTAATGACTCTACTTCTAAGGATGGATCTTGGCATTGTGACAGGGTTCGGATGGTTCCTGCCGCAATGGCTCGTTACACAAGGGTTGATTCCTGTTTGCTGATATTCTCCTGTTCCTCCCCTTCCCTAGAAGAGACATCAGGTGAGGGACCTAGAGAGAGACAGGGCGATGTTCCTGAGTGAACCGATCTAAGTTGGTCAATGTGCCTGCTCCAGAGGAGGCCATCCTCTGTTTGAACCCTGTAAGAAAGAGGCCAGTGATGTGAGTTATTTCAGCAGGAATCCACAAAGGTTCACCTGTAAGGTTCCTAGCATAGACAGAATCTCCCACACTGAAAGAACTAACTTTGGAAGTGGAATCCAGTGGTGTATTGGGTGCATAAGGGATGAAGTCGGTCAAGGGAAGACCTAGTTTCCTGCCCATTAACAACTCTGCTGGGGACAAGTTAGTTGATGGGCTAGGAGTGATGTGTTGAACACTAAGAAGCTTTTCAAGCTTCAGAGATGTCCCCAGGACCCAGCTGCTGAAGCTTTTTGGTAAAGCGCACCATATGTCAGCCGCTGGGGAAGGGTGCCCAGGGGCTGTAAGGGCATGTCTGATGCCCTGTTGAGCTAGAAAGGATTCAAAAATGTTAGACGGAATTGAGGGCCATTGTCAGAGACAAGGACATCTGGTAACCCATGGGTTACAAAGAGCTTTTTGAGCTGCTTGATAACAGCCTCAGTAGTAGTAGAAGTCATGAGAATAACCTCTAGCCATTTGGAGTATGCATCAACAATTACTAGAAACGTGTGCCCTCTTGTAGGACCTGCAAAATCAATGTGGATTCTAGACCATGGGCCCCTAGGACATTCCCATTCCTGTGCGTGAGGTGGGGCAGGCCTGACTACCTGGCAATTGGGACAAGATGCAACCCAGTTTTCAACCATTTTGTCAATACCTGGCCACCATACATAACTCCTGGCCAAACCTTTCATCCTTACAATCCCAGGATGACCTCATGTAACATTTCCAAAACCTCCCTTTGCAGTTTTGCAGGAATAACCACCCTGTTACCCCACAAAATACATCCTCTTAATACAGATAATTCAGTTTGCCTGGATTTGAAAGGTTGAGCAAAGTGAGGTAGATCTTGAAGAGGCCAACCTTTCTTAATCCAGCCCATAACAGGTGCCAACACAGCATCTTTGGCAGATTCTCTGGCAATCTCAGCAGCATGGACTGGAAGCTTAGCAACGGTCTCCAGGAAAAGGTGTGAGTCTCAAGTTCACAGTCTTCCTTGTGGCAAGGTAGTGGGCAACCACTCAGTGCATCAGCATGTCCAATGTCCTGCCAGGCCTGTGAATCAGTTTGTAGGAGTAGGCTGCAAGAAATTCAGTCCACCTCAGCATTCTTGGTGACAGGATAATAGGTGTAGGTTTGTCTCCTGCCACGATGCCAAGCAAAGGTTTGTGATCTGTAACAATGGTGAATGACCTGCCATACAGATATTCATGAAATTTCTTAACAGCTGCTACAACTGCTAAAGCCTCCTTGTCCAATTGGCTGTAGTTCCTCTCTGCTTTGGACAGCGTGAGAGTAGAATGCAATTGGGGCTTCCTGCCATTGGGAAGCCTATGGCTAAAAACCCTCCCACTCCAAAGGGGATGCATCACAAGTCAGAACAACAGGTAAATTCTCAGAGAATTGAATCAACACAGCATCAGACGTGATTAGTCTCTTAATACTGTTAAATGCTGACTGTTCCTTCCCCCCAGATCCAAGCAGCCTTCTTATCAAGTAAACGATGTAAGGGTTCAGCAATAGATGCTTTGTGAGGTAGAAACATGTGATAAAAGTTAATAAGGCCAAGGAAGGCTTGCAGATCTGACTTGCAACGAGGTTTAGGGCTTCCTTGATCGCTTTAACCTTGGCATCAGTGGGGTGGATGCCCTGTTTATCAATCATGTACCCCAGGAATTCAACTCTGTCTGTTTTGAGAGTGCATTTGTCTTCCTTGACTTTCAAACCTGCTTTTCTGAATCTGGTAAGGACTTCTCTGAGTCTCTCTTGAAGCTGAGTGTCATTTTCAGCAGAGATTAACACATCATCAAAATAAGGCACTACCCCAGGCAGTCCTTGCAACATTCTTTCCATAAGACTTTGAAAAATGCCAGGTGCCACGCTTACTCCAAATTGTAGTCTTTTACATTTGAAGGCACCTCTATGAGTCACAATTGTTTGTGCTCTGCAGTGGCATCATCAACTGTTAATTGTTGATATGCCTGAGCTAAGTCCAGTTTAGCAAATACTGTACCCCTGCCAAGGGAATGGAGCAGATGATGCACAACAGGTACAGGGTATGCTCTGCTGCAGCATGGTTAAGTGTCCCCTTGTAGTCACCACAGATTCTCACTGACCCATCAGCCTTGACTGGTGTGACTATGGGTGTTTCCCATCTGGAGTGGTCAGTAGGTTCCAAAACCCTTGGGCGATGAGCTTATCTAATTGTGCATCAATTTTTCCTTTAAAGCAAATGGAACCCTCCTGGGCTTTAAACGAATTGGGGGCACCTTGGGGTCTAAACTGAAAGCAATAGGGGTCCCCATATACTTGCCCAGTCCTTCGCTGAAGACCTCTGGAAACTCAGACTTCAAGGACTCTTCCCAGTCAGAACTGCTCACGTGATGGATGCCAGTCACCTCGATGCCAAGTGGCTTGAACCACTCAAGTCCCAGCAAACTTGGGCGATCCTTGTCCACGATGGTCAGTGGCAAACGCTTGGTGTGGCCTTTAAACTGCCGCGTTGAATTCCCTCGCTCCAACTACTGGAATCTTGTTCCCTTGGTAGTCTTTGAGGGTCAGTGCTTGCTTCTGGAAATGTTTTTCTGAATTCTTGGAAAGAGTCTGTGTATAGTGTCCCATGACACCATAGATAAATAAGAGCCTGAGTCCACTTCCATGTGGCACGGTCTCCCTTCAATAAACACCTTCACATGTACTTTTCTGCTATTTAAATGTGAAGACTGACCAATGGATATTGTTTGGTGAGTTTCACTCTTGCCATTTGCTTTTGGATTTCGCCCCATTTTCCAATTAAATTGTTGGGCTTAAAATCTTCCTCAGGAAATTTCTTCCTGAATGGTGGAGTTCTGGATGATTTGCAGACTCTGGCTATATGGCCCCGTTTCTCACAACGTAGGCAAATGGAGTCAAAGAACTTGCATTCAGTGCGGGGTGGCCCCCACAGCCTCTGCAAACGAATCCTTGCCTGTTTTTCTCAGAGTCTTTTCTTTTCTTTCTCCATTCTGAGCTTAAAAATCCCTCTTCTTCCTCACTGCTATCCGAATCAGAGTCTATTTGTTTGCAATGAGTTGTTGAGGATTTTTCCCCATCAGAATGGCTTGAGGCCTGGCTCGAGGCCTTGTTAATCTTTTCATGGCCGCAGCTGAGGACTTGGTGGCTTCTGCTGAAACAGCCTCTTCAATAGCCTCTTTAAGCGTGATTTTTGGTTTCATTAACAGTTTGCTTTGTAAGATCTTATCTTTAAGGCCCAAAACAAACCGATCACGATGGCCTCTTCTACGTTGGTAAAGTCACAAGCACCCCCAATGTCCCTTAAGCTTGCCACGAAGTCATTAACACTCTCGCTATCCCCTTGATCCCGACGGTAAAATTCGTGTCTCTTAATGAGGCACGATACTTGTGGGGCGTAATGGGCTCTTAAAAGTCTTTCTAATTCGGGCCATTCTATTACCTTCAATTCTGCTGCTCCCGCCAACGCCTTCGCCATTTTGAAGACTGCGGACCGCAGTGTGTGAGAAAGACCGCCTCTTCCGTCTCTCGGGATGCCGGCGAGATCGTTCCCTTCCAGGAACATGTGGAACCGGTCTGCATACGATTCCCAGTCTTCCGTCGCCGGATCGAACGGTGCTGGGGGGTGTTCAGCGCAGCCATCTCGCTCAGTTGCTTGTTCGTCGCTGGTCGTCTTCTTCAGGGAAATCCCACCTTCGCCAGTGTTAAGTTTGCATGAAGAGTCAGACGCGAGGAATTCCAGCAAAAGACTTTATTAATGACAACAGCTCGAATGGACCCGTCCGGGTAAGGCTACGGCTGCTTTTATAGCCGGCAGCCGTAGCTGCTAACCAATGGGAGTGCAGGGTTTCTTCCGACTATTTAAACCAATACCATTTGACATTTTACAAGACCAATTCAAATAAACCAATAACATTTAAACCTACATACATAACAGGAACATGTTCTTTCCTCATACATACCCCAAAATAAAAAAAAATAAAAATCCAATTTTAGTTTATTGCTTTTGCACCATGGCCTTTTATTGTTTTCTACTACAATAAGTTTTCAAATATATCTACGTTATTTCAGTAATATTGCTAAGGATGGCAGCATGGAGGCATTCAGCTCCATTCCTAATCTATTGCTCTCCACTGAAGCAAAAGAACACATAACAATTCTACAAAGTAGAAAACAAGTTCTTATTCCCTGGAGTTGGGAGTTTACCCAACTGATCAGAACTGCTTGTGTATGCATTGAATAAGACAGTTAACTTATGTAATGATCTAGTTATGGACAATATTAAATGGGCAAAATGCTCGATACTCCAAAGAGCCTGAAATGAAGTTAGACGTTTCACTCACCGTGCTAGGCCATTCCTTTAAATAAAGACATGGTCAGAGTCTCACCTACATGAATCTATTTTTATAAGACTTAGCCTTGTATTAAATAGACATTACAGAAATCATTTGGAAGTCCCTAATCAGATCATGCAAGTCTAGGGGTTACCAGTTATCTGAACAGGCAAAGGTAGACATGGATTATTGAAAAGGAAGAGCCACTAATTGTTTAACTTTTTAGTCTCAGCGACAAAAATTACAGTGAAAAACTGCCAGAAAGAATTATATGAAATTCTTTTTGCATGTATATGATATTCCTTCTTCTAGCATCAGAAAAAATGGTTTTTCAGTCTCAGGAATGTGCTAGAGCCTTAAGAGATAAAAGTTTTCAGCCTGTAACTGATTAAGGTCTTGTCAATTTCAGGCAGCAAAAGAAACCAGGCAAGTATTAATCAAATAATTAAGGTCACAGAGCAGAGCTTCTAAATCAGAGGTGGTATTCAGCAGGTTCTGACCAGTTCTGGAGAACTGATAGCAGAAATGTTGAGTAGTTTGGAGAACCGGCAAATACCACCTCTGACTGGAGATTTTATAGTATCCTTCCCCTGCCATGCCCGCCAAGCCACACCCACAGAACCAGTAGTAAAAATATTTGAATCCCACCTCTGTTCTAAATGTGCAGTTAGCTCTTATTAGAGAAGCACTGCACCAGGGAGAAAAGCTGCTCAGGAAAAGCTTGTTAGATGCTCAAAAAGTTGAACAAAATTTCATTTTAAAGCTATGCCTGCCAGACAGAGGACAGGAAGACAAATAAATGACATGGTCTCCATCTGTTAGACATCTGGTAATCCTATCCAGGTAAATGGTTCTTCAAGGTGGGAGCACTGTCAAGAAAGTTGTAATACATGTGTAGTAGAACCCTCTCCTAGAAGAATGAAATATTAAAAGGCAGAATATGACCAAGTCACACCAAAATACCTCTTTCATTCCAATCACTTTTGCTCCTTGTATGAGTTTAGTGCAGTGGTAGGATTCAAAAAAAATTACTGCTGGTTCTGTAGGTGTGGCTTGGTGGGTGTGGCATGGCTTAGTGGATGTGGTTTTGTGGGCATGGCAGGAAAGGTGGTGCAGTGGTTAGACTGCAGTACTGCAGGCTACTTCTGCTGACTGCTGGCTGCCTGCAATTTGGCAGTTCAATTCTCACCAGGCACAAGGTTGACTCAGCCTTTCATCCTTCTGAGGTGGGTAAAATGAGAACCCAAATTGTTGGGGGCAATGCTCTGAAAACAGCTTAGAGAGGGCTGTAAAAAGCACTGTAAAGTGGTATATAAGTCTAAGGGTATTTCTGTTATATTTCCCTAAAGGGAGATATATGCTCTTGGGGACAGGAAGCTGCCCCCACCTTTCTTAATAGCCCTTAGCAGATGTCAGCACTTAAGAGTTAACTCTATTCATAAGCAAATATCATCACCCAAGATCCAACAAAGATAGGATTAGCCCTCAGCCGCAATAGGAATTGCCCAACACCCTTTCAGAACACAAGCCTCTTCACTGTATCATCTCATCAGTTCAAACTTCAACCAAACCTGGGAGCTCAGACAACCTATATAGAGCCAACTATGACATGGCCCCCTGGGAGTCTGACAACAGCCAATAGAATACATGTTCTTGCAGAGGAACAGGAAACTCATGTTCAAAACCCAAGAGAAGATATAAAACCCCCTACTCTCAACTCTGTGTGGTCAGCTGCCTCAGAATAACAACCCATGTGGTCCTGTTCATCAATAAATGGACCCTTTTTCCAATCAGACTCCAGTCTCCAGTACCTTTCTCCTGACCAGGAACTGAACCAGATGGCTATTTATTCCAACACATGTTATAGAATTATAGATATAGAATTCTTTATTGGCCAAGTGTGATTGGACATGCAAGGATTTTGTCTTGGTGCAAATGCTCTCAGTATACATAAAAGAAAAGATACATTTGTCAAAAGTCAAGAATCATAAGGTACAACATTTAATAATAGTCCTAGGATGCAATAAGCAATCAAATCATACTAGAAAACAGTCAATATAAATCGTAAGGATGCAAGCAACAAGTTAGTCATACAGTCACAAGTGGGAGGGGATAGGTGATAAGGAGTGATGAGAAGATTAATAATAATAGTAATGCAGACCTTGTAAATAGTTGGACAGTGTTGCAGGAATTGTTTGTTTAGCAGAGTGATGGCGTTCAGGGAAAAAACTGTTCTTGTGTCTAGTTGTTCTGGTGTACAGTGCTCTATAGCTTCATTTTGAAGGTAGGAGTTGAAACAGTTTATGTCCAGGATGTGAGAGGTCTGTAAATATTTTCACAGCCTCTTTTTGACTCATGCAGTATCCAGGTCCTTGATTGAAGGCAGGTTGGTAGTAATTGTTTTTCAATTATTTGTATGTTTCAAATCATTCCAAGATATTTGATGTAATCGGTAAAATGAGATTTAAAATTTTCTCTTCCACTTTCTATGATTCTGCATTTATTGCAACACTAGCATTAAAGAAATCTTACTGAAGTCTGGATATTTTCCTCTTCTTTAATCTTGCCCAAATCCAGACAAGCCAGACTAATTTTTAAAGAGACCATGGCAGCTCCATGAAAACTGAAAGAAAAGGAACAAATAAAGTGATAGATATCATGACGGCAAGTATGGAGTTTGCAAGCAGTGATAATAGTTGGCAACGGTGGCACATGTCAGAAAACATCAACTGATATTTAACTGGAAGAATCCAGAGATTTGGCAATTGAAAATAACTCAAAGTGCTTGCAAATGCTTTGGACCCAAAATCTGGTTACTCCTCCAGAGCCCAGAATGTTGATAGTTTTTTAGCTGCCCAGGAGCTAGGAATTGTAAACAGTCCAGAATGCTGGAAATGAAAGAACATCTCAGAAGCTGACAGGAGAAAAACACAACACAGATGTGTTGGAACAAAACACTGAACCCTTGTAAGGCCTGTAGTACTAGCAGTCATCCCAAGAAAATCCAGAAGGCAGGCTGTGTTCTACACAGTTGGACACTCAACACGAAGTAACTTTGAGCAATGGTAGAAATGAAGAATATTCCTAGAAGAAAAATAGCAAGAGTTAAAATTAAGCTAAAGCAGATTATAACACAGTATATGGGTAAACTGTTAAACTAAATAGAAAATAGGACTAAAGTTCAGATGTAACCCTAAATTAAATAGTAAGGAAGATAGAATATTGCTTGGAAATAGGTTGCAACTTCATATCTAAGATAAAATCTTTATTTTTTGGAACTTACCCAATAAAAAGTCTGGTTAGCAGAATTACTTTGCTCCTCTCTGTCAGCTTCAACCAGACAAGAGTCTGAAATAAAACCTGTTATGTGAACCTTCAAGAGTCTCAGGAGAGTGAAGACTAGAGGCTGCTGTGGAATTCTCTTTAGTATCCTCAAGTTTAAAGTTTATCAGAAATTTGAGTAATTAAGTTTCATTACATTATATGTTATTTTGTTTTAAAATGACAACAAACCAATTCTGATTTTCAATATTCTTGAATTTTATGTTTATTACTATGCATATTTGTATATTACATAAACTATGGCAATTAAAATGTTATATAAAGTTCACCCAAGTGGTGACAGAATATCTTCTTCAGCCTCCAGAAATTGTGAATGCTTCAATACTGGAAGTTTTCAAGAGATTGGATAACTATTTGTCTGAAATGGTATACAGCAGGGGTGTCAAACTCATGTCATTACGGCGGCATCATGTGATGTATCAGGACTTTTTCCCCTTCACTAAACTGGGCATGGGTATGGACAGTACATGATGCATCCGGCCCATGTGCTGGGAGTTTGACAGTCCTGGTATAGGGCTTCCTGCCTGAGCAGAGGGTTGGATTAGAAGGTTCTTTAAGGTTCCTTCCAATTCTGATATTCTGTTACTCTCTTATTCTTAGAAAATCTATGACAAAGTAGTTTGTTTTTGTTTTTTTCATATTTATATCCCGCTCTTCTCCGGAAACTCAGGGTGGCTTACAATTTTTTGGAGCACAACCCAATGCACTCAGCAATAGCCTTCATTACATTGTATATGCCTGCTTATTACTAAGCGGCATTTTTACAAAGTCAGCTTATTGCCCCCAACAATCTTGGGTCCTCAATTTACCTACCTCGGGAGGATGGAAGGCTGAGTCAACCTTGAGCCTGGTGGGATTCGAGCCTGCACTAATTGCAGGCAGCTGGAACTAAGTGCTAGGCATTTAACAGCCTGCACCACCAAGGCTCTAGTTATGTTATTGAAACAGGTGGGGCTGAATCTTTTTGTTGTATGTATGTGAAAGCGAGAGGGATGGAAGTTTAGGAAAAAGAATGAATAAGGAAGTCTCTGGAAGCAAATTTATATTCCCAGCATTAACACCATAAACCCTAAAAGATAATCACCCCCTGATGTTTGGAGATGGGGCATTTGGGAAGGTAAAGTAGTATTTCTCATGGTCATCAGCTTTAAGATATGTGGACTTCAACCACAGTTTCAAAGTTGTTGAGATTGAGAAACACTGGTTTAGGGATAGAATGGGAACACTATACTTCCTAGAAAAACCCATTCCTATTTGTTTTTACCCTTAACTCACCAACTGCCAAAAGAAGATTGGTTGTAGAATTTATAAATGTCACACCTTTCAGGGATTAACAAGGTGAAAATTTATAGGCCATTTTAAAGTTGCTGCCTGGCCTGAAGGGCTGTAAAAATGAGTATTAATGATTGTAGTGCTACGGAAGTCCTGCTGCTAGTTTATTTTCAAACCATATCTAACTTCCATATTTAAGAATATGTTCTCTGTTTCTCTATTAAGTGAACATTGGTTGATATTCCATTGTTTTAGAGACAATACTTGAATACTGGCATGTTCAGTACAATGATATCAAGATCTTTCTTAACAGTTCCTTCAGGCTACAGAATTCTTATTTTCTTCCCTTGAAACATGACAGGCAATAGGTGACTTGCTAGCAGTTATTGGATAATAGCTTGGTGAAGACATCTTAACAAGGTCCAATAATACATACACAAGAACTTTTCTTGAAGGAGGTAGGTAGAACTAAGAATTAGATAAGGACAGTTGAGGAGGAAAGGTGCTGGTTAGAATAGAATAGAGTTGGAAGGTACCTTGGAGGTCTTCTAGTCCAGCCCCCCTGCTCAAGCAGGAGAATCTATACTATTTCAGATAAGTGATTATCTAGTTTCTTCTTAAAAAGTTCCAGTGATGGAGCACCCACAATTTCTAAAGATAAGCTGTTCTGCTGATTAATTGTCCTCACTGTTAGGAAGTTTCTCCTTAATTCCAGGTTGCTTCTCTTTGATTAGTTTCCATCCATTGTTACTTGTCCTACCCTCTGGTACTTTGTGAACAATTTGATCCCTTCTTCTTGTGGCAGCCTCTCAAATACTGGACTACTGCTATCGTGTCACTTCTAATTTCTTCAGACTAGCCAAACCCAAATCCTGCAGCCATTCCCCAAGCCTCCTTTGGGTGCCGCCAGTCAGACATTGTAGGCTGGCGTCCCAGGGCTAGGCCTCTGTGGGAGCACCTGCCCTTGGAATCAGCTCCCCGTGGATCTCTCGCTGGCCCCTGACTCCTTCCGCCGACCTGAAGATTTGGTTGTTCCAGTCTGCCTGAATGACCGGGGTGGTGGGTTTTATTTTAATTTTATTTGGCTTGTTTACTTGTTTAATCCTGTTTTATTGTAAATTTTCTCTGTTTTATGTTCACGCTCTGAGTCCTTAGGAATAGGGCGGCATACAAGTCAAATAAATAAATAAATAAATAAATAAATATGTTTTAGTCTCCAGATCTTTGATCATCTTAGTTGCTCTTCTCTGAACTTTTTCCAAAGTCTCAACATCTTTTTTTGTAGCATGGTGAGCAAAATTGGTTGCAGTATTCTAGGTGTGGTCTTACTAGGGTTTTATAAAGTGGTACTAAAACTTCACTTAATCTTGATTCTATGCCTCTGTTTATACAACCCAGGATTATATTAGCTTTTTTGGTTGCTGCCTATCTATTGGCTCAGATTCAAGTGGTCATCCACTATGAGGCAACAAAATCATGGTTGGAGAAAGAAAAGGAGAAGAATATCAGAAGGCACTAAACCAGAGGTGGTATTCAGCAGGTTTTGACCAGTTCTGGAGAACCAATAGCAGAAATTTTGAGTAGTTTGGAGAACTGGCAAATACCACTTCTGACTGGCGCTGCCCCCATCTACTCTCTGCCTCCCAAGTCCCAGCTGATTGGCTGGGTCTTCTTTTGTTGCCCTGCACAGGAGAACGGAACTGGAAACCAGGTTAGTGGGGTGGGGAGGGAATGGAGATTTTGCAGTATCCTTCCCCTGGAGTGGGGTGGAAATGGAGATTTTACAATACAGCAATAGCAATACCAATAGCACTTAGATTTATATACCTCTTTATAGTGCTTTACAGCCCTTTCTAAGTGGTTTACAGAGTCAACATATTGCCTCCAACAATCTGGGTCCTCATTTTATCCACCTCAGAAGGATGGAAGGCTGAGTCAACCTTGAGCCTGGTGGGATTTGATCTGCCAGTTGGAGGCAGCTGGTTGTCAGCAGTAGTTTGCAGTACTGCACTCTAACCACTGTGCCACTGAGGCTTTTGTATCCTTCCCCTGCCACATCCAGCAAGCCACGCCCACCAAGCCACACCCACAGAAGCAGCAGCAAACTTTTTTGAATCCCACCACTGCACTAAACTCATACAAGGAGCAAAAATGATTGGAATAAAAGAGGTGTTTTGGTGTGACTTGATTAAGGGCATTCTTACACTCTCCTCTCAAGGAAGCATACTGATCCCTTTGGTCAGCCATTCCCAGATACCAGTTTGCTCTTAGACTAGGTGCTCTGACAGTATCTGACCTTTCATTCCCTAAATTAGGTCTCAGCTTGTAAACCTCAGGAAATTGCTGGTGATACCTAATTGTCCCCTAGCTATTCAGGCTGATAATATTGATCTGCCTCTCCAGACTTTAATTTGGAGCATTCAGAGACCATAAACGGTCAAAGAAAGACGTAAATAGAAAATGGCTTTATGGAATCCTTGAGAAGCCACAACAAGAAAAAAAAAAGGGTTGGCAAAAAAGATGATCATTCACCAGAGTAGAATTCCCACTTGAGAGCTTAGAAGAATGATAAAGGCTGAGAGAAGAATAGTGTTGCACCAACAGAAGATGACAAGCAACTGGCCTCAAATGAACAAGTGACCTTAGACCCTGATGGTTGAAGGCAGAAGCTGAAAAAAAATAGCAAAACGAATTACTCTGGAGAAGAACAAAATAGGAAGGCAGAGAAAAGAGATAATAAAAGTAGTAACAATCTAAGAGTTAAAATATAAAAAAGTAAGAGTTAAGAAAGTGTTGAAAAAGAAATAATCAAGGAGAAATGAGAACAAGGGGTGAAAATAAGAACATAGTGTTTGAATGGGCAAAGATATTAAATACAGAGAAAGTTTAACCATAAGATGGAAATAAAATATAGAAGGGGAAAGTTTAAAAGGGGCACCAAAACTCACTGTATTGATTACCAAACATCAAAAATGTATAATTTAGAATTCTACAGTAAAACACTTCATATATTTAAAGCCTTACCTTCTGCATGAAATACCATCCTTTGTAAAAGAAGTTACAACAAGTGTACATCATTTCTTGCTAATGTCAGTGGAGGTGAGCACTGTTAGAAGTTAGAAATCAATATTATCTGTTGGCACACATTGCCCATTCTTTCCCTCGGCATGTTTCTCTTCAACTTGGATAACTTAATCAACTTATTTGTGTAGATGAGAAAAAAAGCTTTCCTCTGCACATTCTCTACACACAACAGAAGATTTGGACATATAATTGGTATGGACTAGCCTGTTTAATTTCATTCAGTTGGTCTTCAGACAGCATACAATTCAATAACAAACAGAAGTTAAGAAAAACCTTTCTATAAAAAGATGATGAAAATGCCAAAATGCTAAAAAAATATATCAAATTATCCAGAAACAGTTAAATGATTATACCAAAACAAACCAACTCTTCTTACTTTTATTCCATTGCCCTTTCTAATCAAGATGTCTCCCACACTTTGATTACTGCGGTTTTATTCATGTTCTGAGGTTTCTTCAGGCTACTACATCTTATTAGGCTATATTTTCTAAAATTTCCCTCAGGTGGTATCTAAACAATTTGATCTATTTGCTACTGTAGGCAGTCTTGATAAGGCTGGTTTTTTTAATGATCTCCAGTAACAAATTGTAGATATGGTTCTATATTCACATCTCTCACACAAAACACATGCATACACCAAAAACAAATGTATGTACATACACACACACACACACACACGTACATTCACACACACACACACACACACATTCACACACACACACACACACCATGTTCCAGAAGGGTTAGATCTATCTGTTGGTATCCTGCAAGGATAATCTACCAGTCCTGAGTCTTTGATTTGATTTGAATTGATTGGATGAGAATTTCCTAAAACAAAAGAAATTGTTTCCTATTATTTCAATATAGCAAAGGGTCTTACTCTTAGATGGCATCTTCTTAAACTGAAGATCAAGCTCAATAGAAAAAAAGCTTATGCTGCATATACTATTTTTGGATTTAATAAGTTTAGAGTTGGGTCATTCTTCTTCATACATATAATATAGGCTTGCACTGCTTCCTTCCATAGCATTCAGGAGAACCATGCTGAAGTTTTTTCTTGTCCTCCTTGCCCTTGAAAAACTGCCTGCCAGTTTACTGGGATGGGGAAGAATAAAAAGTGGTGGACCATGAGGAAAGTTGCATCCCTGCTCCCCATCCCAGCATCTCCCAATGACCGCATCCCTCCCTCCAGGGATAAAGGGAATGCAGCCAGCCCTACTCAGGAATCTGAGTCCCTCCCTCATTCTTCCCTCACCAGCACTGCTGTTAAGAGACTTCAAAGTTCAGTCTTGGTTCCAAACCAGACAATGGAGTCTCACCATGCAACTTTAGTGCCATCTGATCGGGTATAGCAGCCAGATGGGAAACAGAGTGGATATACATACCTGTTATACTTTGACTTTTGCCAGACAACCTACATATTTCTAGGAAATGTAATCAGAAGACATGGTGGTATTGAAACATCCATAACTTTCATGAGTCCTGAATCCTGGATTTTGCATGCATTTTTAAGTTAGTCCATTTGAAGTACATTGATTCAAAAACTGTTGCTCTGTGATATACCAGTCTGCCTAATTGAAAGTTACAAAGTATTAAAGAGAGACAAAAGTTTTAGTCATATATAGATTCTTAGGCACTGAGATTTTTAAGTTTGCAAGAGAGTGTATTTATCTTCTTGAAATAAGTGAAACTGGAAAATTAATGACAGATGATAATCTAAAAGAAAAGCATCCAATGGAAGATTCTTCTATTATTACCACTCTTGACTTGAACATTTGTGGTTTTGAGTTTCCATGGTGATAGTTAAATTGTGTTGCCTATTCATCAGCACTGTATCTGCATCTGTCAATTTAAGGATATACAGTAGGTAATATTGATTCTTGCTACTCATATCCTAATCTTTTAATTTTGGAAAGTAAAAAGCTATCACTTTTTCTCTGCTCTTAAATTTGCATCTAATAAGAGGAAACAATGGGACTTTTTAGTTGAATTGTGCACACTTTTGTACCTTTTCACATACATGACTTTTCAAGGGAAAATCTACCAGCTCTGATTTTTTTAAGTTGCCCCCACAACTCACACATTATATTAAGGAATTCTGTTCTTCTCATAGAATCTGATATTTCATCAGTCATGATTAACATTTTGTACTGTCTGCTTTTCTTCCTAGCTATGGCCCTGTCACTCATGGTGAAAGCATACCAAAATATTAAAGGCTAGAAGACTTTCCAGAATTCAGAGGGTGAAGCGTTATTATTCTTTGTTTCTGGTTTCTAAATGTAACCCGATATCAAGTACACTTGGTACTTACTAATGCATTCAGCCTATAACCTTCTTTTTAAGGCTATAAATTAAAAATAATTCACTGTGGGAAAATAAAAATAAAAATAAATGAAATGAATCAATTCAAAAATGTTTCCTAAAATAGTTTGCAATCAACCCTGGGATATTTATTTATCAAATTTATATGGCCATTCATTTTACAAAAGGTGACTGTCAACAGTGTACAACAATTAATTAAAACAAATATATAGAAGAGCCATTATTAAAATATAAATGAGTCGTTATTAAAATTTTAAAATACTACAAGGCACAAGAGTGAATAAATATTTACCATAATGATGGAACCATTTAAGAGTGTCACTATATGGTCTGGATGAAGGAATCGTGACCTTAAAGAATAAAAGGTTATGGGACATGGAAGGCCCTGAACTGAGGTTTGGATGGCATACATATCTGTGATATGATAAAGCTAAAATAAATGCAGATTTTAAGAATCACGCTATGCAGGTGTGTCATTTGTAGTGTTTGGAATAAATACAAAGAATTAAGGTTTTTTTTCTCTAAAATATACTTTTGGGTATCAACCCAAGAAGCCTTTTCTAGGAAGGAGATGACAATGAACTCCTAATTGATGGATTTACATGAAATAATATCCTTTGTTCAATGTGAACCCATTCTTGGAGCTAGAAGATTGCACATGCCATTGCTTT
>CM019148.1:280331942-280418179 GCA_009733165.1 Naja naja
CCCCCCTTCAGCAGTTTTTCTTGGCTTCAGTCAATGGGAAGTAAAAGTTCTTTTTTTCTACCTAGATAAAAATAGGGTAAGTGGGAACATGTTCTTTCCTCATACATACCCCAAAATAAAAAAAAATAAAAATCCAATTTTAGTTTATTGCTTTTGCACCATGGCCTTTTATTGTTTTCTACTACAATAAGTTTTCAAATATATCTACGTTATTTCAGTAATATTGCTAAGGATGGCAGCATGGAGGCATTCAGCTCCATTCCTAATCTATTGCTCTCCACTGAAGCAAAAGAACACATAAAATTCTACAAAGTAGAAAACAAGTTCTTATTCCCTGGAGTTGGGAGTTTACCCAACTGATCAGAACTGCTTGTGTATGCATTGAATAAGACAGTTAACTTATGTAATGATCTAGTTATGGACAATATTAAATGGGCAAAATGCTCGATACTCCAAAGAGCCTGAAATGAAGTTAGCGTTTCACTCACCGTGCTAGGCCATTCCTTTAAATAAAGACAGGGTCAGAGTCTCACCTACATGAATCTATTTTTATAAGACTTAGCCTTGTATTAAATAGACATTACAGAAATCATTTGGAAGTCCCTAATCAGATCATGCAAGTCTAGGAGTTACCAGTTATCTGAACAGGCAAAGGTAGACATGGATTATTGAAAAGAAGAGCCACTAATTGTTTAACTTTTTAGTCTCAGCGACAAAATTACAGTGAAAAACTGCCAGAAAGAATTATATGAAATTCTTTTTGCATGTATATGAAATTCCTTCTTCTAGCATCAGAAAAAATGGTTTTTCAGTCTCAGGAATGTGCTAGAGCCTTAAGAGATAAAAGTTTTCAGCCTGTAACTGATTAAGGTCTTGTCAATTTCAGGCAGCAAAAGAAACCAGGCAAGTATTAATCAAATAATTAAGGTCACAGAGCAGAGCTTCTAAATCAGAGGTGGTATTCAGCAGGTTCTGACCAGTTCTGGAGAACTGATAGCAGAAATGTTGAGTAGTTTGGAGAACCGGCAAATACCACCTCTGACTGGAGATTTTATAGTATCCTTCCCCTGCCATGCCCGCCAAGCCACACCCACAGAACCAGTAGTAAAATATTTGAATCCCACCTCTGTTCTAAATGTGCAGTTAGCTCTTATTAGAGAAGCACTGCACCAGGGAGAAAAGCTGCTCAGGAAAAGCTTGTTAGATGCTCAAAAAGTTGAACAAAATTTCATTTTAAAGCTATGCCTGCCAGACAGAGGACAGGAAGACAAATAAATGACATGGTCTCCATCTGTTAGACATCTGGTAATCCTATCCAGGTAAATGGTTCTTCAAGGTGGGAGCACTGTCAAGAAAGTTGTAATACATGTGTAGTAGAACCCTCTCCTAGAAGAATGAAATATTAAAAAGGCAGAATATGACCAAGTCACACCAAAATACCTCTTTCATTCCGATCACTTTTGCTCCTTGTATGAGTTTAGTGCAGTGGTAGGATTCAAAAAAAATTACTGCTGGTTCTGTAGGTGTGGCTTGGTGGGTGTGGCATGGCTTAGTGGATGTGGTTTTGTGGGCATGGCAGGGAAAGGTGGTGCAGTGGTTAGACTGCAGTACTGCAGGCTACTTCTGCTGACTGCTGGCTGCCTGCAATTTGGCAGTTCAATTCTCACCAGGCACAAGGTTGACTCAGCCTTTCATCCTTCTGAGGTGGGTAAAATGAGAACCCAAATTGTTGGGGGCAATACTCTGTAAACAGCTTAGAGAGGGCTGTAAAAAAAGCACTGTAAAGTGGTATATAAGTCTAAGGGTATTTCTGTTATATTTCCCTAAAGGGAGATATATGCTCTTGGGGACAGGAAGCTGCCCCCACCTTTCTTAATAGCCCTTAGCAGATGTCAGCACTTAAGAGTTAACTCTATTCATAAGCAAATATCATCACCCAAGATCCAACAAAGAGAGGATTAGCCCCCAGCCACAATAGGAATTGCCCAACACCCTTTTAGAACACAAGCCTCTTCACTGTATCATCTCATCAGTTCAAACTTCAACCAAACCTGGGAGCTCAGACAACCTATATAGAGCCAACTATGACATGGCCCCCTGGGAGTCTGACAACAGCCAATAGAATACATGTTCTTGCAGAGGAACAGGAAACTCATGTTCAAAACCCAAGAGAAGATATAAAACCCCTACTCTCAACTCTGTGTGGTCAGCTGCCTCAGAATAACAACCCATGTGGTCCTGTTCATCAATAAATGGACCCTTTTTCCAATCAGACTCCAGTCTCCAGTACCTTTCTCCTGACCAGGAACTGAACCAGATGGCTATTTATTCCAACACATGTTATAGAATTATAGATATAGAATTCTTTATTGGCCAAGTGTGATTGGACATGCAAGGATTTTGTCTTGGTGCAAATGCTCTCAGTATACATAAAAGAAAAGATACATTTGTCAAAAGTCAAGAATCATAAGGTACAACATTTAATAATAGTCCTAGGATGCAATAAGCAATCAAATCATACTAGAAAACAGTCAATATAAATCGTAAGGATGCAAGCAACAAGTTAGTCATACAGTCACAAGTGGGAGGGGATAGGTGATAAGGAGTGATGAGAAGATTAATAATAATAGTAATGCAGACCTTGTAAATAGTTGGACAGTGTTGCAGGAATTGTTTGTTTAGCAGAGTGATGGCGTTCAGGGAAAAAACTGTTCTTGTGTCTAGTTGTTCTGGTGTACAGTGCTCTATAGCTTCATTTTGAAGGTAGGAATTGAAACAGTTTATGTCCAGGATGTGAGAGGTCTGTAAATATTTTCACAGCCCTCTTTTTGACTCATGCAGTATCCAGGTCCTTGATTGAAGGCAGGTTGGTAGTAATTGTTTTTCAATTATTTGTATGTTTCAAATCATTCCAAGATATTTGATGTAATCGGTAAAATGAGATTTAAAATTTTCTCTTCCACTTTCTATGATTCTGCATTTATTGCAAGACTAGCATTAAAGAAATCTTACTGAAGTCTGGATATTTTCCTCTTCTTTAATCTTGCCCAAATCCAGACAAGCCAGACTAATTTTTTAAAGAGACCATGGCAGCTCCATGAAAACTGAAAGAAAAAGGAACAAATAAAGTGATAGATATCATGACGGCAAGTATGGAGTTTGCAAGCAGTGATAATAGTTGGCAACGGTGGCACATGTCAGAAAACATCAACTGATATTTAACTGGAAGAATCCAGAGATTTGGCAATTGAAAATAACTCAAAGTGCTTGCAAATGCTTTGGACCCAAAATCTGGTTACTCCTCCAGAGCCCAGAATGTTGATAGTTTTTTAGCTGCCCAGGAGCTAGGAATTGTAAACAGTCCAGAATGCTGGAAATGAAAGAACATCTCAGAAGCTGACAGGAGAAAACACAACACAGATGTGTTGGAACAAAACACTGAACCCTTGTAAGGCCTGTAGTACTAGCAGTCATCCCAAGAAAATCCAGAAGGCAGGCTGTGTTCTACACAGTTGGACACTCAACACGAAGTAACTTTGAGCAATGGTAGAAATGAAGAATATTCCTAGAAGAAAAATAGCAAGAGTTAAAATTAAGCTAAAGCAGATTATAACACAGTATATGGGTAAACTGTTAAACTAAATAGAAAATAGGACTAAAGTTCAGATGTAACCCTAAATTAAATAGTAAGGAAGATAGAATATTGCTTGGAAATAGGTTGCAACTTCATATCTAAGATAAAATCTTTATTTTTTGGAACTTACCCAATAAAAAGTCTGGTTAGCAGAATTACTTTGCTCCTCTCTGTCAGCTTCAACCAGACAAGAGTCTGAAATAAAAACTGTTGCGTGAACCTTCAAGAGTCTCAGGGAGAGTGAAGACTAGAGGCTGCTGTGGAATTCTCTTTAGTATCCTCAAGTTTAAAGTTTATCAGAAATTTGAGTAATTAAGTTTCATTACATTATATGTTATTTTGTTTTAAAATGACAACAAACCAATTCTGATTTTCAATATTCTTGAATTTTATGTTTATTACTATGCATATTTGTATATTACATAAACTATGGCAATTAAAATGTTATATAAAGTTCACCCAAGTGGTGACAGAATATCTTCTTCAGCCTCCAGAAATTGTGAATGCTTCAATACTGGAAGTTTTCAAGAGATTGGATAACTATTTGTCTGAAATGGTATACAGCAGGGGTGTCAAACTCATGTCATTACGGCGGCATCATGTGATGTATCAGGACTTTTTTCCCCTTCACTAAACTGGGCATGGGTATGGACAGTACATGATGCATCCGGCCCATGTGCTGGGAGTTTGACAGTCCTGGTATAGGGCTTCCTGCCTGAGCAGAGGGTTGGATTAGAAGGTTCTTTAAGGTTCCTTCCAATTCTGATATTCTGTTACTCTCTTATTCTTAGAAAACCTATGACAAAGTAGTTTGTTTTTGTTTTTTTCATATTTATATCCCGCTCTTCTCCGGAGACTCAGGGTGGCTTACAATTTTTTGGAGCACAACCCAATGCACTCAGCAATAGCCTTCATTACATTGTATATGCCTGCTTATTAGCGGCATTTTTACAAAGTCAGCTTATTGCCCCAACAATCTTGGGTCCTCAATTTACCTACCTCAGGAGGATGGAAGGCTGAGTCAACCTTGAGCCTGGTGGGATTCGAGCCTGCACTAATTGCAGGCAGCTGGAACTAAGTGCTAGGCATTTAACAGCCTGCACCACCAAGGCTCTAGTTATGTTATTGAAACAGGTGGGGCTGAATCTTTTTGTTGTATGTATGTGAAAGCGAGAGGGATGGAAGTTTAGGAAAAAGAATGAATAAGGAAGTCTCTGGAAGCAAATTTATATTCCCAGCATTAACACCATAAACCCTAAAAGATAATCACCCCTGATGTTTGGAGATGGGGCATTTGGGAAGGTAAAGTAGTATTTCTCATGGTCATCAGCTTTAAGATATGTGGACTTCAACCACAGTTTCAAAGTTGTTGAGATTGAGAAACACTGGTTTAGGGATAGAATGGGAACACTATACTTCCTAGAAAAACCCATTCCTATTTGTTTTTACCCTTAACTCACCAACTGCCAAAAGAAGATTGGTTGTAGAATTTATAAATGTCACACCTTTCAGGGATTAACAAGGTGAAAATTTATAGGCCATTTTAAAGTTGCTGCCTGGCCTGAAGGGCTGTAAAAATGAGTATTAATGATTGTAGTGCTACGGAAGTCCTGCTGCTAGTTTATTTTCAAACCATATCTAACTTCCATATTTAAGAATATGTTCTCTGTTTCTCTATTAAGTGAACATTGGTTGATATTCCATTGTTTTAGAGACAATACTTGAATACTGGCATGTTCAGTACAATGATATCAAGATCTTTCTTAACAGTTCCTTCAGGCTACAGAATTCTTATTTTCTTCCCTTGAAACATGACAGGCAATAGGTGACTTGCTAGCAGTTATTGGATAATAGCTTGGTGAAGACATCTTAACAAGGTCCAATAATACATACACAAGAACTTTTCTTGAAGGAGGTAGGTAGAACTAAGAATTAGATAAGGACAGTTGAGGAGGAAAGGTGCTGGTTAGAATAGAATAGAGTTGGAAGGTACCTTGGAGGTCTTCTAGTCCAGCCCCCCTGCTCAAGCAGGAGAATCTATACTATTTCAGATAAGTGATTATCTAGTTTCTTCTTAAAAAGTTCCAGTGATGGAGCACCCACAATTTCTAAAGATAAGCTGTTCTGCTGATTAATTGTCCTCACTGTTAGGAAGTTTCTCCTTAATTCCAGGTTGCTTCTCTCTTTGATTAGTTTCCATCCATTGTTACTTGTCCTACCCTCTGGTACTTTGGTGAACAATTTGATCCCTTCTTCTTTGTGGCAGCCTCTCAAATACTGGACTACTGCTATCGTGTCACTTCTAATTCTTCTTTTCTTCAGACTAGCCAAACCCAAATCCTGCAGCCATTCCTCAAGGCCTCCTGGGTGCCGCCAGTCAGACAGGCTGCGGTCCCAGCTAGCCTTCTCTGTGGGAGCACCTGCCCTTTGAATCAGCTCCTCGTGGATCGCTTGGCCCCTGACTCTTCTGACCTGAAGATTTGGTTGCTTGCCTCATGACCCGGGTGGGTTTTATTTTAATTTTATTTGGCTTGTTTACTTGTTATCATTTTTGTAAATTTTTCTGTTTTATTGTTAGCCCTGGTCCTTAGGGAATAGGTGCTACAAGTCAAATAAATAAATAAATAAATAAATAAATATTTTTAGTCTCAGATCTTTGATCATCTTAGTTGCTCTTCTCTGAACTTTTCCAAAGTCTCAACATCTTTTTTGGCATGGTGAGCAAAATTGGTTTATTCTAGGTGTCTTTAGGGTTTTATAAAGTGGTACTAAAACTTCACTTAATCTTGATTCTATGCCTCTGTTTATACAACCCAGGATTATATTAGCTTTTTTGGTTGCTGCCGCACACTATTGGCTCGTATTCAAGTGGTCATCCACTATGAGGCAACAAAATCATGGTTGGAGAAAGAAAAGGAGAAGAATATCAGAAGGCACTAAACCAGAGGTGGTATTCAGCAGGTTTTGACCAGTTCTGGAGAACCAATAGCAGAAATTTTGAGTAGTTTGGAGAACTGGCAAATACCACTTCTGACTGGCGCTGCCCCCATCTACTCTCTGCCTCCCAAGTCCCAGCTGATTGGCTGGGTCTTCTTTTGTTGCCCTGCACAGGAGAACGGAACTGGAAACCAGGTTAGTGGGGTGGGGAGGGAATGGAGATTTTGCAGTATCCTTCCTGGAGTGGGGTGGAAATGGAGATTTTACAATACAGCAATAGCAATACCAATAGCACTTAGATTTATATACCTCTTTATAGTGCTTTACAGCCCTCTCTAAGTGGTTTACAGAGTCAACATATTGCCTCCAACAATCTGGGTCCTCATTTTATCCACCTCAGAAGGATGGAAGGCTGAGTCAACCTTGAGCCTGGTGGGATTTGATCTGCCAGTTGGAGGCAGCTGGTTGTCAGCAGTAGTTTGCAGTACTGCACTCTAACCACTGTGCCACTGAGGCTTTTGTATCCTTCCCCTGCCACATCCAGCAAGCCACGTCCACCAAGCCACACCCACAGAAGCAGCAGCAAACTTTTTTGAATCCCACCACTGCACTAAACTCATACAAGGAGCAAAAATGATTGGAATAAAAGAGGTGTTTTGGTGTGACTTGATTAAGGGCATTCTTACACTCTCCTCTCAAGGAAGCATACTGATCACCTTTGGTCAGCCATTCCCAGATACCAGTTTGCTCTTAGACTAGGTGCTCTGACAGTATCTGACCTTTCATTCCCTAAATTAGGTCTCAGCTTGTAAACCTCAGGAAATTGCTGGTGATACCTAATTGTCCCCTAGCTATTCAGGCTGATAATATTGATCTGCCTCTCCAGACTTTAATTTGGAGCATTCAGAGACCATAAACGGTCAAAGAAAGGAGTAAATAGAAAATGGCTTTATGGAAGCCTTGAGAAGCCACAACAAGAAAAAAAAAGGGTTGGCAAAAAAGATGATCATTCACCAGAGTAGAATTCCCACTTGAGAGCTTAGAAGAATGATAAAGGCTGAGAGAAGAATAGTGTTGCACCAACAGAAGATGACAAGCAACTGGCCTCAAATGAACAAGTGACCTTAGACCCTGATGGTTGAAGGCAGAAGCTGAAAAAAAAGCAAAACAATTACTCTGGAGAAGAACAAAATAGGAAGGCAGAGAAAAGAGATAATAAAAGTAGTAACAATCTAAGAGTTAAAATATAAAAAAGTAAGAGTTAAGAAAGTGTTGAAAAAGAAATAATCAAGGAGAAATGAGAACAAGGGGTGAAAATAAGAACATAGTGTTTGAATGGGCAAAGATATTAAATACAGAGAAAGTTTAACCATAAGATGGAAATAAAATATAGAAGGGGAAAGTTTAAAGGGGGCACCAAAACTCACTGTATTGATTACCAAACATCAAAAATGTATAATTTAGAATTCTACAGTAAAACACTTCATATATTTAAAGCCTTACCTTCTGCATGAAATACCATCCTTTGTAAAAGAAGTTACAACAAGTGTACATCATTTCTTGCTAATGTCAGTGGAGGTGAGCACTGTTAGAAGTTAGAAATCAATATTATCTGTTGGCACACATTGCCCATTCTTTCCCTCGGCATGTTTCTCTTCAACTTGGATAACTTAATCAACTTATTTGTGTAGATGAGAAAAAGCTAAATTTCCTCTGCACATTCTCTACACACAACAGAAGATTTGGACATATAATTGGTATGGACTAGCCTGTTTAATTTCATTCAGTTGGTCTTCAGACAGCATACAATTCAATAACAAACAGAAGTTAAGAAAAACCTTTCTATAAAAAGATGATGAAAATGCCAAAATGCTAAAAAAATATATCAAATTATCCAGAAACAGTTAAATGATTATACCAAAACAAACCAACTCTTCTTACTTTTATTCCATTGCCCTTTCTAATCAAGATGTCTCCCACACTTTGATTACTGCGGTTTTATTCATGTTCTGAGGTTTCTTCAGGCTACTACATCTTATTAGGCTATATTTTCTAAAATTTCCCTCAGGTGGTAACTAAACAATTTGATCTATTTGCTACTGTAGGCAGTCTTGATAAGGCTGGTTTTTTTAATGATCTCCAGTAACAAATTGTAGATATGGTTCTATATTCACATCTCTCACACAAAAACACATGCATACACCCAAAAAACAAATGTATGTACATACACACACACACACACACACGTACATTCACACACACACACACACACATTCACACACACACACACACCATGTTCCAGAAGGGTTAGATCTATCTGTTGGTATCCTGCAAGGATAATCTACCAGTCCTGAGTCTTTGATTTGATTTGAATTGATTGGATGAGAATTTCCTAAAACAAAAGAAATTGTTTCCTATTATTTCAATATAGCAAAGGGTCTTACTCTTAGATGGCATCTTCTTAAACTGAAGATCAAGCTCAATAGAAAAAAAGCTTATGCTGCATATACTATTTTTGGATTTAATAAGTTTAGAGTTGGGTCATTCTTCTTCATACATATAATATAGGCTTGCACTGCTTCCTTCCATAGCATTCAGGAGAACCATGCTGAAGTTTTTTTCTTGTCCTCCTTGGCTGCCTTGAAAAACTGCCTGCCAGTTTACTGGGATGGGGAAGAATAAAAAGTGGTGGACCATGAGGAAAGTTGCATCCCTGCTCCCCATCCCAGCATCTCCCAATGACCGCATCCCTCCCTCCAGGGATAAAGGGAATGCAGCCAGCCCTACTCAGGAATCTGAGTCCCTCCCTCATTCTTCCCTCACCAGCACTGCTGTTAAGAGACTTCAAAGTTCAGTCTTGGTTCCAAACCAGACAATGGAGTCTCGCCCATGCAACTTTAGTGCCATCTGATCGGGTATAGCAGCCAGATGGGAAACAGAGTGGATATACATACCTGTTATACTTTGACTTTTGCCAGACAACCTACATATTTCTAGGAAATGTAATCAGAAGACATGGTGGTATTGAAACATCCATAACTTTCATGAGTCCTGAATCCTGGATTTTGCATGCATTTTTTTAAGTTAGTCCATTTGAAGTACATTGATTCAAAAACTGTTGCTCTGTGATATACCAGTCTGCCTAATTGAAAGTTACAAAGTATTAAAGAGAGACAAAAGTTTTAGTCATATATAGATTCTTAGGCACTGAGATTTTTAAGTTTGCAAGAGAGTGTATTTATCTTCTTGAAATAAGTGAAACTGGAAAATTAATGACAGATGATAATCTAAAAGAAAAGCATCCAATGGAAGATTCTTCTATTATTACCACTCTTGACTTGAACATTTGTGGTTTTGAGTTTCCATGGTGATAGTTAAATTGTGTTGCCTATTCATCAGCACTGTATCTGCATCTGTCAATTTAAGGATATACAGTAGGTAATATTGATTCTTGCTACTCATATCCTAATCTTTTAATTTTGGAAAGTAAAAAAAGCTATCACTTTTTTCTCTGCTCTTAAATTTGCATCTAATAAGAGGAAACAATGGGACTTTTTTAGTTGAATTGTGCACACTTTTGTACCTTTTTCACATACATGACTTTTCAAGGGGAAAATCTACCAGCTCTGATTTTTTTTAAGTTGCCCCCACAACTCACACATTATAGAAGGAATTCTGTTCTTCTCATAGAATCTGATATTTCATCAGTCATGATTAACATTTTTGTACTGTCTGCTTTTCTTCCTAGCTATGGCCCTGTCACTCATGGTGAAAGCATACCAAAATATTAAAGACTAGAAGACTTTCCAGAATTCAGAGGGTGAAGCGTTATTATTCTTTGTTTCTGGTTTCTAAATGTAACCCGATATCAAGTACACTTGGTACTTACTAATGCATTCAGCCTATAACCTTCTTTTTAAGGCTATAAATTAAAAATAATTCACTGTGGGAAAATAAAAATAAAAATAAATGAATCAATTCAAAAATGTTTCCTAAAATAGTTTGCAATCAACCCCTGGGATATTTATTTATCAAATTTATATGGCCATTCATTTTACAAAAGGTGACTGTCAACAGTGTACAACAATTAATTAAAACAAATATATAGAAGAGCCATTATTAAAATATAAATGAGTCGTTATTAAAATTTTAAAATACTACAAGGCACAAGAGTGAATAAATATTTACCATAATGATGGAACCATTTAAGAGTGTCACTATATGGTCTGGATGAAGGAATCGGTGACCTTAAAGAATAAAAGGTTATGGGACATGGAAGGCCCTGAACTGAGGTTTGGATGGCATACATATCTGTGATATGATAAAGCTAAAATAAATGCAGATTTTAAGAATCACGTTGCGAGGTGTGTCATTTGTAGTGTTTGGAATAAATACAAAGAATTAAGGTTTTTTTTCTCTAAAATATACTTTTGGGTATCAACCCAAGAAGCCTTTTCTAGGAAGGAGATGACAATGAACTCCTAATTGATGGATTTACATGAAATAATATCCTTTGTTCAATGTGAACCCATTCTTGGAGCTAGAAGATTGCACATGCCATTGCTTTACCTGTTTACAATTGAAATAAAGGTTCACTTTGTATTAAAATATACAGCTTTGAAGCTGCTAAAAATGAATTTGACATGATACTCTGTACCAGTGATGAATGTCTTGTGGCTAAGGCTGATAGGTGTTGTTACAGTTAAATCTAAAAAGTAGATCTGTTAAACATTGTATGAGTAAGCGGGCAAGAAATTTTGGTTATAATATAATATTAGAGCAATGGGAAAATATTTGGACTAAAGGATTGAAATTCACATTGAATTATACTTTTAAAGAGAACTTCTATAAAATGATGTACCAGTAGTATTTGACACCAGATAAACTGTCAAAGGTGTAAAAATTACTAATGTAAAAGGAGGATTTTTTATTATATGTAGTGGACACGTGACAAGGCAAAGAAATATCCATCACTTAATTCAGAAAATTTTAAAAACGGACTTACAGTAGAAACTTTTATTTTAGGATATTAAAGAATTGAAAAAGAAATGGAACTTTGTAGCAATATTTGATAACTACATGTTGATAACTGCAAGAATTCTATACGCCCAAAAATGAAAAGAAGCATTAACTCCTACATTGTAGGAATGGATTGAAAACATGATGGAACTGGAAGAGGTGGCATAGTTGACTGTATTAATTAGGGAGAAGAGTGTAAATAGTTTTGTGGTTTTTGGGAAACTGCTTTTGGACTTTTTGTGTGAAAGAGAAAAAAATGAAATTTTGATTTTGGGTTTTGACAATTAAGTAGATTATTGTAAAAATGGTTAGTGGTTATCATTTGGC
Source organism: Naja naja (assembly GCA_009733165.1). NCBI lineage: Eukaryota > Metazoa > Chordata > Lepidosauria > Squamata > Elapidae > Naja > Naja naja. Next base: position 280,343,860 of record CM019148.1, read on the forward strand.
ATAACTGAATTGATTCTTGCTGGTTTTTTAAAAGAAATCTGCCTTGTTTCAAATAGTGGGGAGTAGTCAAAAACATTTGTGATATATTGAATTTTGAAAGAATACTGATTATATACTCAAGTTGAACAAGATGAAAAGTATATAACTAAAAGGAAAACAATATAGTCATTAATCTCTAATACTTATAGACAAACTCCTCCAAGTATTGTACTGTTCCTTGAAAAAAAAAGCTTTGCCAAACAAGTTGGAGTGATTTCTTGAGTTATTTATTTAATCATCATATTTCCCCATCTCCCAGCTCACCTAAATGCTTCAGGCAGTTTACAATAAAAATATACCATAATATGAAAGCATGAATAAGAACAGTTAAAAGAGAATTTAAGTGGTTAAGAGTAAAAGTATCAAAACTTAAAGAGTTAAAAAGATTTTTTTTAAAGTGGAGAGAACATTCTCATAACACTAAACATTCCAAAGATTATCGCTCAACACTCATGCCACACTCTTTCTAAAGGCCTGCAATTCCTGAAATTTGTAACTCCATTCTGAGGGTCCAGCTAGAATCAGTTCCTATATGTAACAAATTGGTTGGACAAGATTCTGCAAATTCTTTAATTGCTAACAGGTCTCTCTAATTTCAAGGACACTTATTTTTAACCTTATGATCTAGATTCCTTCAAGTGGAAAGAGGACCTGAAGAAGGCCATTTTAAATGCAAATTCTGTGATGTGTCTTTGCAGTCCTTAATGTTCTTTGCAAAAGCTGCACATGCATAAAGGACTTTATTATACCTGTCACATAATAGGCATTGCATTTATGAAATGCAGAGCTATTTAAGTGCATTCTCGCTGTGTCATTACAATCCCCCACTGGAATCACATTGAATCACATATTCAACAGAGAAACCCATTATTTCTTTCAGTCATTTCATGCTCACTTCTTTGCTTTTTCATATTAAATTAGGCTTGTGCTTTTTTCAGTTTGTGTGACCTCTAACTTGCTGCTATTAGAAATCTTATGGATGCTTGCTCATTAGACCTCTTCAAACTCATCCCAGCTATCCCCCTCCTCTAGATTTTTAGAGTACAGTGGTTAACAATGTGCTTCAGGAGAGTAAGCTGGGGCCCTTAACCTTCAAGTAAGCTTCTTAAAGAAGTCTTATGCTATTATTTCTAGAAATACTATTAAGTTATCTTCTTGACTGAAAGCACACAATAGCCCTTTTCCTGAAGCTAAGCTAAGAAAATGGCAGACAATGAGAAATCCCTAGATATCTACTGTAAGTTCTAAAGAAGAGAGGTGCAGTATAAATTGTAGGAGAGTGTAAGAGAATCCAGGGCATATCATGCTGTATGCCCTGGATTCAATTGCATTACAGAGAACACAAGAGCAAAGCCAGTCTGAACAAAAAAGGAATAGCCAAGTGCATTAGTTACAGTCATCCACCTATGTGGGTGACTGTAAAAGCTGATTCCTGCAGCAGTTAATTGGGTGAAATGGTGCACCACAGGGTAAAACTTTTGCAACAAAAATACCTTAAGGGGTACTCCAACTTACAGAATGTTTCCAAAATTCAGGATGCATAACTCCTCTGGAATTGAAATTTGGCAAGATTTGGAAAAACATTTTATAACATCAATATTATTGTAAACCAGTTTCTGACATAATACAAAATGTCATAAAACATTCCCCATGTTAGCTATGTTCAACATAGTCTGTTTTTAAGGCTCTGGCATTGTTGAAGGCATTAAGGAATCTGGTAAGGAAATATCTCTGAAAGGATGACCCAACGGGTCACAGGTTGTCTAGTGTTTGTGTGAAAATACATAAAATCCTGATTTAAACCAATATAATTTGGCTTACTGAAAGGTGTGAGCTTATCCATAATAGTTTGTTTTCTGGCTTCATTATGAATCACTATTGGCTTGTTGTTGTTGTTTTTTTTTAAAAAAAGTGGTTAAAGGAAATCCTGGATCTTTCAACAAGTCTTGAACAGGATGATTCATGATTTCGTTTCTGATATTGACTTGTTTGTGTCTGACTGATGTTTGTAGGTTGTCCAGTTTCTATGCTGTTTTTACAATATGGGTTCTTAATTCTTTTAATATTATGTTTCCATCTCTGTGTTGCTTTAATTTGCACTCTTTCATTGTTGTATATACACCCATGAATTGCTTCAGAGACTGAGTAGCTTTTAAATCGATTAACTAAATGGTGTGAAAAGCAAAGCATGGGTGAGCATGTTGTGTGCTCAACCCAGCATATTATCATCAGGATTGTAATTTTCCTCTGAAGGTATCTCAGAGATGACAGAAATAGCTTCAAAGCTGAGAAGAGGGAGCAGTGAAGACCAGGCAATCTCACCATTAAATATTATGTCTTCCTTCTTTTTGTTCAACACAGAGCCCTATAGAGGCCATTTGCACAGTAAGAACTTCAGATAATTCCCTGTTACCTAGATATCTAAATAAGCAAAGTAAGAAACCTTCTCTCATGGATCTCATGGAAGTTTTAACATGCGCAATATTTTTTTTTATAAATTATATTACGTCATCCTAGAGCTGGCCAGCAATCATTAATAAGACTGGGTGACTCAGTCCTGATTTAATTTCATTTGGAGATTCAACACTGAAAAAGGGCACGCTTAGATTCAAGATCTGGAAGCAAGCCAATTCAATCTGAAATACTGAACTATCTCTGCTGTATCTCCTTTCCAAAGATAATGTTAATGAGAAAAGTACTTAAATCTGTCTAACAAAAGGTTTAGATCAGGGTGTCAAACTCACCTTATCATGGCAGCATCATATGATGTATCAGAACTTTCCCTCCCTTTGCTAAAGCAGGTGTGAGCATGGCCAGCGTGTGACGCATTTGGTCCAGGGCTGGGAGTTTTGACAGCCCTGGTTTAGACTGTCAGAACCAAAGTAGCATTTATCCAATGCTGGCTTAAAAATTTAAAAAGAAATGTTTGAAAAAATAAACTTTTTTTGTTCAAATTTCTAAAGTGGTCAAGTTTGGCATTGATCCTAAAGACTGATAAGGTGGGATGTTCAGCTCCTTCTGATCATTGAATTTCTAGGTATGTACCTGATTGGCAAGCTGGCCCTATCTAGTAAAGACTTTCTTTGGCTTTCATGTGGTATAGAAACACACTATTTTGGATGAACTCATACTGAGGAGTTAAATTGGACTCTCAGTTGTGTTGGTAGTACCAACACTGTAGTGTAATATTTCATTAGCACAAGAAAGTGCAAGGTTAAATGTTTTAAGAGAAAGTGAAAGGATAGCAATATTATACTTGCTACCATAAAGATCTCTGATAGACATAAAGATAAATACAGTGATAAATTGGTTGACTACTCATGTCAATGTCAAAGAGCCTGCACACAATTCATCCTTCATTCAGTATTCTCCATAAATATAAATGAAGTTACAGCTTTGTACATAGCCTGAAACAGCTCCAGAAACAACAGAAAAATCACTAAATCCATCAAGAGCTTTTTTTAAAAAAAACTTTGAAGCCATCTAATTCAGTTTGCTACTTTGAAGCTAGTCCTTGTTGCAATTTAAGAATCTGTTTCAATGAGTTTGATGATACCTTTGTTATTAAAGGGCATATGCTTTTGCGACCTACAATATATATATATTTTAGAGCTCACAAAAAACCTTATACATTTTAATAAAAAGTGTTAGTCAGAAAAGGTGATAATAGAGTCCTTCTGGTTTTATTTTATTTTTTGTCACCATAGAGTAATACAGCTGCCCTACAATGTTTCACTGAAGTGGATTTTTGGAAGCTTTATTGAATTGGGTACCTCTTCAAAAACATGTATAGCCACAGTCATTAATTAAGACTGTTAAGAAATGGATAAAGAGGAAAACTATAGAAGATGGCCATGTAATATTGAAGTTCCTGATTTGAAACAAAGCTTAAGGTATTTCTTGGACCTGAGAAAGTAGAAAGTATATTTTAAGAAACTCATCAATGGTAAACAAGGTTCCAATATAGGAGAATGTTTGTAGATCAGGGTTGAAATGAGGGGTCTATCTGAGCTTGTTTGCTTTCTTCTGGATGTTTTAATACACAAAGTAGGTAACATCATTAGTGCACTGATTAGTGCACTAGTTTGGATAATGAAATGTCTGCAAGAAAACAACCAAGCTTGGAGTTCACCAAGGAACCCTTATAAATAAGGTTCCATGTGAGAGTAGCTGAATGGAAGAGAAGCTGAGTGGGAATTTCTTTTTAAAAAGAAAATGAAGTGCACAGTCAAAAAACAATTCTATTAAGATAAAGAAATGCAGGGCAACAGAAGAATCATGTGATAGTTTAGGAGGCAGTACAATGAGGAAAGAAGTAGGGATATGGAAGTGAAATGCATATAAGAGACAAAAAGAGTGCCAGGTTACCAAAGAATAGATATAGTTAACCGTAATTGCAGAAACTGTAACAGAAAAGGTGGAGCTCCAAATGAAATGAGTGATATGATATGGTAATGTGACATGTGACATATGATAATAAAATTTTAATAATAGCAGCTAAATCACAAATTCACAACAAGATAACACAGGACCACAGTAGGGCAACTGAAAAGAGCAGGATCCATGCTTAAGGCTGAATTAGCTTAAATGTTGAACTGCATCCAAGCTGGACAAGATGAACTACATCCTTGACTACTGAAGAATTTGCTTATGATCTGCCCAAATTTCATCTTTAGAAATCTTAGGAATCTGTGAAAAGCCAGATGGTCAATCACAAGAAGATAAATATTACCCATAATTTCAAAAAAGATGACAGAAGTAATTGCCAATGAATGAACCCAATATCAATAATTAGGGAGATTCTAGTGGAGATTGTACAGGAATCAATGAAAATTTACAGATAATGGTATGTAATAATTCCATTTCACTCTCCTGTGATAAGTCACCATGGAGTGCCTTGAAACCTAAGATTTTTTTCCCCTCTTGTTTAATGTCTATGAAAGTGTTGGGTAGGTCATTTATTGGTTTGGAAAGATTCAGTGGTTTGATGGGTTTTTGGAGATTTTCCACATTTGGTCCTGAATGGAGTTGCATTTCCACCTTCCATGTGCAATTTGGAAGTCTTATTGGAATCATAGCCCCTGCTTGAAATCAAGTAGAAGCTGTAAACTATGGAAGGCCATTTAAATTCACATGACCAGGAAGACAATTCATTTTCTATGGCAAATATACACATACTTGTGAATACCAATGCCTCACATTTAGTTTATTACAATGCGATCTACATAGAGTTGCCCTTGAATACCACTTGGAAGCTGCAGCTGCTCAAGAATATAATGTCATAGAAAGTTATGGGCATGCCACAGTATCTGCATGTAACACCATTGGTCGGTGAGCAGTACCAGTTTGCTAGTTGGCTTCTAGTCACAACTTAAGGTGCTATAAAGCTCTTCGTAGCATATGTCCTTGTTATTTGAGAGTTCATTTATCTTGCATAACATTTCCAGACTTATTATTTAAGCTGCACCTGTCTCATGCTCATTATGCTTAATCCCATACAGTAGTCTATCTTCCCTCCTTTATATCATCTTATCTTTCTCTTTCAATAAAAAGAATTACCAAATCTCTTTCCTTCCTATGGGAATGACTTCCTGGACATATGTACTTATTTATACCTATGTATGTCTTACATGCATAGACACATATACACTTTAAACATACAAAAATAAGTTACATTTACACATACAACCTTAAACTATCAAAATGGAGATGCATGTAAGCATAAGCAGTCTAAAGTTCAAGATGGTTTTTGAAGCGATTTTGTTATTATCTGCAACCCGGTGCTAGAGTAATAAGGAAGTTAATGATTTCAGACTCCTTTGAGTTACAATGTAGTACTCAGTGGAAATTCTCACTTATGCTCTTGCTTTTAAATTTGATTCTTGAACCTTGAACACAAAATTATTCTAAAGCAATCTTTGGTCATTATGGGTATTACTTTGGTGAGATATAAGTGTAAATTAATGGCAATGATATTTTAGCAATTTTGGATAAGTACTCTACTTCTCTGACTCATTTTAAATGGGTAGACAAGATTTCAGAAGTGCTATAAGATTAACTGGGTGAAATCTTTATTTTCCTTAGTTTCCAATATATTAACACTTTTATACAAAGAGTTGGGATGTTGATTTTTAACTGATTATTTTAAGTATATTGCTTGGGACTTTATATTCTCCAATATTTCTAAATATGTGGAAATAAATATAATGAATCTTTTAAAGATGATTGAACTAGGTATCAATGGATGGAAAATTAATGTCATGAAAATGAATGCTGTCTGTTGCTTCGTTTATTTATTTAGAGGTCCAAGGAGAACATCAGGGATCACTGTGAAGTCCTAAACTCATTAACAGAAACCAGAGAAACTGTGGAATGAACTTAAAGAAAATATTAAGCATGAATATGAAAAGAAACTGCCAAAAATGAAGAAAGAGATGGAAGCAAACTGGAAGTAGGGACAAACCATGGAGATTGCTAAGAAGAGAAGAGAAGCAAAGAAACACAAAAAATCTCAGAAACACCAGTCCTGGAATAACTTTAAAGACATTAAGGATGGAAACAGATACATAAATACAAGGAAGCTGTTTCAAAGGATCTCTAAACTCAGAAGGAGGTAGCTGACCTAGAATTTGTTTGTTAAAGGACACATGGACAGATACCAACCTATTCCAAGGAGATCAAATGAAGATAAAAGGAGTAAACTGAAATACTGTATAGTGAATAGATCAACATACTAAATACCTTAGAAAATAATTGTTATTTATAAGAACCTTTAGTACTGGAAGGTACTAGAGGTTCTTATAAGTCATTACTCAATCATTACCAAATCAGAAAACTACAGAAAGTGATGGAATTGAATTGGCATCCTTCAGTCTCAAGAGACTCTGGTATTGTGCTCTGAAAAGAGGTCCTAAAGCAGCATCTAGTGTGGCTAAAAAGGCCAATTTGAGAGTGGCAATCTCTTCCACACTGAGGACAGATACAGTCTGACTCCTGTCCAGCCTCCAGATTTCACTGGTTCCACGACTGCCTCTTTGCCTCAGCCTGCTGAATGAGTGTCTCTTCGAATTGAAGAAGGCCATGCTGTCTTTAGCCTCCAAGCTGAATGATCAGAGGTCAAGGTTTCCCAACTGTTGATGTCCATTCCCAAGGCCTTCAGATCCCTCTTGTAGATGTCCTTATACCACAACTGTGGTCTCCCTGTAGGGCGCTTTCCCTGCACTAATTCTCCATACATGAGATCTTTTGGAATCCGACCATCAGCCATCTCATGACATGCCCAAGCCAATGTAGATGTTGCTGTTTCAATGGTGTGTGTGTGTATGTATATACACACACACACACACTAGAAATTTTAGCACATTCCAAGACTGCACTATTTGGAACTTTGTCATGCCAGGTGATGCCAAGACTACGTCAGAGACAGCACATATGAAAGGTGTTCAACTTTCTCTCCTGCCATTCATAAAGGGTCACTGCAGTACAAGAGTGTGCTCAAGACACAAGCTCTATAGACCTGAATCTTTGTATGTTCCGTCAGCTTCTTATTAAGCCATACTCTTGTTGTAAGTCTGGAAAATGTGGTATCCACTTTACCAATATGTTTATTCAGCTCAGTGTCTAAAGAGAGAGTGTTCGAGATAGTTGAGCCAAGGTACACAAGGTGATGAAATATTCACCTAAACATGGCAAGCAACAAAAGAAGAATCATAAGTCACAGATCTAACCATGCTGTGAAGTTAAACCCACAAACATAGCTTTTGCAAAAGTTAAAGAATATAAGAACTACTGCATTATATCAAACATGAATTGGAAACTTTGTTAATGTCCCATCAATAGTTTCATATTCTTAGAACCATTAAAATGGTATTAAAATACATACAATTCATCTTCCATTTAACAGTGTGTTGTCTGGGTACAATATCTTGTGCAGTAACAATTAAAGTTTACATCCATGTTCATTCCTTTAGTATTAATTCTCTATTCTTATCTTATTCTTATCTTGTTAATATACATAATATCTCTATTACTATAACTCTATTACTATAAATAAAAAATAAAAAAAATACTTTTAAAAAGGTATCAAAATATTTAAAATTGAAGTTGATTCACCAAGTTTTTGTTTGGAATATATTGGGTTCCTCAAAGAATCTACTTGAAAAGATGGACATTAGAATTTCACTGTTAGAGATGTAAATTCCTTGAGAATTAATTCATCCTATGAATTTTGGACACTTCTCTGGTACACTATTTTAATGTATATTAATTGATTCATGAGGAAATCTTTAAATGTTAAATTTGTTAATATGATGTTGAATTATATATCAAAGCTCTGGAACCTGACTATCTATGAGGAATTATGGTTATACAATGCACTGAGTTAGCATAAAAAATGGGATAATTCCAGATGCAAAGTGTTGGCTTTTGGAAATGTATAACCTATCTGTTCTGGGAAAAATAATATTTTATATTTATCAAAGGTTAAAGCAATCTGTTCTTTCTCTTGACACAGATTTTATTGCATTTTACAATAATATTTTATCTAATTATAATGTAGTATATATGGTATATTTTGTAAACCAATAATTATCTGTATTTAATATAAAGGATGAAATTCTTTTTTTCCCTGACTGTTTAATTTTGTTACTATTGTTTATCTTATACTTTGCTTATATTGTGTACTGTTGTAAAAAAAAAAGAATAAACAACAAATATAAATACAGTCACTTGACAAAATAATTTAATAAATAAAATCAAAGCTTAAAAACAGGGTGCACTATAATGTGTTATATACTTTCCTTTATCAGCAATGATGAAGTATCTTAATATTTGCTTAGCAAAACAAAAATTAAAATTGGAAAATTTGATAGAAATTCCTTTTAAAATCACTTCTTTTCTTTAGTATGTGTTTTCTTCCAGGCTTTCTCTTTTAAAAAAATAAGTTCAAAGGATTACCATTTACTTATTTTTTCAGTCATCTGTTTGGCAGTTAAAGAGTTACATAACATATTAGGGTACATGGTAAGCACTGGCAGAACTGAAAGGATATTCCTTCCTTTGCCAAGTATTGCTGCAACCAACTTAAGCAACTTAATCCAAATGAACATGAGCACTTGAAGCAACGTAACATGGGAAAATATTTTTTGGGAATACAACAGAAAAACATATTCTGAATTTACTTTGAAAGTAAGTGGTGGATAGATATAGGGTGACATCCATTTCTAACGAGCAACAGAGTAGTACAGTTAAGTCCTAAACCTCTGAAGAGAGATGAAAGGAATCAAGCATATTTAGCCTTGAGAAAAGAAAGATAAAGAAAGATATGATAAAATTGTTCATATACCTAGAAGCTTGCCATATAAAAAAAAGTAGGCCTGTTGTCTGTTCATTCCAGGATGCAGGACATGGAACAATGGATTTAAGTTAGAGGAAGGCAGTACCTGATGTTTTCTAACAATAAGAACAGTTTGAAAGTGAAACCAATTACTCAAAAAAGTGGTGGGCTCCCTTTCAGTGATGTGCTGGAGTGAAAGAGAGATAGCTTTCTTTTAGGATTGCTTTAATTTGGATATTGGCTGCTTAGAGTGGAGTGGAGTAGGAGTGGAGTGGAGTGGAATGGAACAAAACAGAATAGAACAGAACAGAATACTTTATTTGGGCAACTGTGATTAGACACATAAGGAATTGTGTGCATAACAGAGGTGGTATTCAGCAGTTCTGGAAAATTGGTAGCGGAAATTTTGAGTAATTCGGAGAACTGGCAAATATCACCTCTGACTGGAGATTTTACAGTATCCTTCCCCTGCCACACCCATCAAGCCACGTCCACAGAATCGGTAGTAGAAAAATTTGAATCCCACCTCTGGTGCATAAGCTCTCAATGTACATACAAAACAACATACAAAATAACAAAGGAATAAAAATCATAATAGTGACATCAATAAGAGAAGGTAGTAGAAAAGACGAGAAGGCTAATAGAAATACAGCCATACTACAGGGTAAATATACATAGACATAAGACAATACTATGGGAATTAGGTGTTCAGAGTAATGGCATGTGGGAAAAAACTGTTTTTGTGTCAGTTGTTTTGGCATGCAATGCCCTGTAGCAGTATGTGAGGAGTCTGTAGGTATTTTCTTAGCCCACTTTCTTTGCAGTATATAGGTACTCAATGGAAGGCAGGCTAGTTACAATTGTTTTTTTTCCCCTGCAGGGCATTGAACAGCTTAAATGGCCTCTATTATTCTATGATTTATATATACACACACTTTATTTTTTAGGGGACTATATTAAACAAATATAAATGATTATATTATTTTTAGAGAAGCAGAGTAAATGACCTACAAATGCTATATGGCACATCTTCGGATTGTTCAACATTATCTGATTCCAAAGTAACATGATGTCATGCATTAATTCATTTCGTTGGGAATAAATTAAATGAGAATATTAAGCTGAATCCATATACAGTGTTTAAAAGCTCTATTCATTTTAGTCCTGCCAAATACCAGAGCAATTCAAGTTTAGTCTATATCAATGATCTATTTTTCTTTCAGTCTCTGTTCCCTTTCATTTCAGTTCTCCTTGACCAACTGTCCTATTCTGTTCTGGGTACTAAGAATAACATTATGTGTGTTGAGGTGACTCCATTATGTTCTCCTATAAAAAAAAATCCTATAGTAATATAAAAAATGCATACCACCTTCCATTTCAGATTATCTTTCAACTGCTATGATGTTCAAGACAAAGTAATTCTCTCTGTAAGTACCAGGCATAAAAGATAAAAATGCAGCTTCCATAATTTAATTTTATTAAAGTATGACACTATATTCACCATCATTTTTTTTAAGAGATTGACTGGTAGAAAAGTATCTACACTGAGACTTCAGCCCTGCGTACAACAATCTATGGAATTTATTTATTTGACAGAAATATCTTATGCCAGGAAGTTATGGACAATGGCTGCAAGTCAGCTCTTCACATCTATAAAAGTCAACTCCCTGGATCCTGTTTTTTGATCTGACTAACCTATGATGTAGAGTGCCTTTCTTATCTCTTATTTACACAACCATAATCTGAGGTGGTTTAGGCTGAGAAATAGTAACTTTTATTTTTGAAAACCACCTACTGAGGTTTTTTTTACTGAACTGAATCGAACCTTAACTTTCTACTCACAGGAAAACTTTGTATTGTGCAATATACTGTTAAACTTATATTAAACATTTTAAGGCATCTTTTTTCCAATTTGATATTTTTTCTGATAGATTTGGATTATAATCCCAGAATGCCCAGCTAGCAGAAAGCAAACCATGAAAAAAAATCCCTAAAATCATTTTTATATTGTCTTATTTTCTATTTTAAGGGTGGAAGCAAGGAAGTTCACTTTTAGAGCATTTCTAAGAGTGTTCAGGAAAATAAAAGTGGCACCATCCAATGTAATGTTTTAGATTATTCAGATGAAGGGCTGTTTTAAACCCTAATAAATGATGCAGAAACTAAAGCTGAATGAGGCAAGAAAGAACATATTTATTTATTCATCCATTCATATATTTAAACCCCACCTTTATTATTTTTATAAATAAAACAAAATGTCGAACATACCCAATATTCCTTCCTTCTCTTATTTTCTCCACAACAACAACCCTGTGAGGTACATTGGTCTGAGAAAAAGTGACTGTTTTAAAGTAATCCAGCAGGCTTTCATACTTGAGGTGGAACTAGAACTCACAGTCTCCTGGTTTCTACCTTCTTCAGCCTAGTAAAATGTCAACAAATGTCATTTCTCTTAAATGTTTCTTTTCTTTGAAAGGAAGAAACATATTTTACTCTGCCTGCTGACTTCCACAAAGTGGCCAAATATATATTTAAACAAATATCAGTAGAAGAGGATGCAGATTTGTCTAACACATAGTGTTGTTTATTTAGTAATAAATATCTTTGCGATTTCCATTATTGTAGGTTAACTGCGGTTTCTGACATATGCTAGCAATCAACTGTCCTTGGGCATCTAAGGTCACGTTCATCCTCCAGCTTTTTGAAGGTTAGACATTAGTTATGTACTATAATTGCAGTTAAAAATAGTGGTTGACTCTGGAGGTAAACCTTTAATAATTATTGGTGATTACAGCTGCATTTACCCATGTTAAGCTTTTCATATTATACAAAATTACAGTTTTTATGATCAGCTAGGTCCTCACTGGATCACTTTTTAAATGTTTATTTTCAACAAGCAATTATACTTATTTGGCTAAATGAAAATGGCTATTAATATGTCATTAGATTGTCATACATTTCATTGACACACATATTGTCAAGCACATTCCCTCTTCATTAGAATTCATAGGTACAAATCCCAAAGCAGTTTGTTTACTTATTTTTGGGCAGCTCATAATTTAACAGAAGATTATCCTCCTTCACAAAATAATCAAGTAGATGAAAAGTTAACATTTGTATTTCCAAGATACAAAGATTAGAATTGTATCAAGAAGGTTTTTGTATTACCTGCTCTCTCCTTGGAATATGTATTAAGAAATGAATTTTTTTTCCTTTTTCAATATACTAGTACATTGACATCATATGGTTAAGGCTATTTGGGCATATTCCATCATTGACTTACATTGCAAGGCACTGGAACTATCCAGATGTGCACATTTAATTTTATTTTGTTTTCTTTATTTTTTATTGTTGTCAAGGCTTTAGGAGAGACTGGGTTTCTGAAAGCACCCAAAACAAATCTAATTACCCTTTGACCCAGCTATGTTTTTCCTCAGCAAGCATAATGGCATGACCTGTACCTATATCAGTGGCCATAATTATATCCTATTGCAAGACATTTTAAGGAATCTAAAGTATTAATTTTTTTTGCAGCTTCTTTCTTCAGGTGTGTCCCTACAATTCTTACTAGTAGAACGTGCATAACATCATCTGCACTTGAAAGATAATTTCTACATTAGAGATTCAAGCTTGCATAGAATAGTCCAATCATATTAGGGATAAAATTAGGCTTCGGTTACATTTGGGGCACGCTGGCCAAAGTGTGCTAACAGCTTTATCTTAACTGGCAGTGTACACTTGTCAGTGGTCAATATTTATGGGTCCACCTGGTAATAGCCATGGCATAGGGAGGACAGGAGATTGGAACATAAAATGAGTATATGTAAAGTAAAAATAGATATATTGTATGTCTATAAAACTAAGGAAAAGAAGAACATTATAACAGATTTGAATCACATTTATCTGACCTCGTGGAGCTGATAGGGAAGTAAAAGTATAAGTTTAATTATGAATAAAAGAACATGTTATAATGCATGAACTAATGATATGATGATTTGTGTGTGTGCATGTGTGTCTTCTTCTTGTATGTATCCTTCTCTTATCTCATGCCTTTAATTTCTTTGATTTCTTATTCCTTGTTTATACTTGAACAATGTTTCTTAATCCATAAGGGAAAATGAGTTTACCTTGCTGCAAATCAAAAGGCGTTGCCAATTCAGTTTACAACTCAAATAATCATGATTCTAGCATCACTTTTTCCTCTCCCAGGCACATCAAGCTTACGCATAAGAATCTCTCATTTGGTTGTCCATTCATCCATATAAATTTATATCATCTCTGTGAGACAATAGTTTATTCACTTCTAAATTCCATTTCTATCCTGCCTTGTTTTGTTATCTGAATTTCTTTTTCAAGACTGTTTTCAAAGGCCAAAATATAGATATGTGTTTAATGAGGAGGAATTGAAATATTCATAGTAAAACAATCTGATATTAAAATCAAATGTTTTTGGAGATGGACAATGGAAAAATATTTTGTTTCTTCAAATGACAAAAGAAGCAATTACAGACTCAATTGTTTACACCTGGCCCTAATTAATCAGAAATAAAAGCACTGAAAGAACAATCGTTATTTATTTTTGGATGGCCTTCCTAAATTATAATATTGTCAGAGCCATTGTCTTTATAGCTAGCATCTATAGTAAAGAAGAATCCATACATAATAGCCAGAGAAAATGATTATGAAATTATTAAATTTTTGAGAGTCCAATTCTAGAAAACTGGATTCAGTAAAAGATAGAATCAGTAAGGTGAGCCTGCTTGTAAAAGAAATCTAATAGAATTATTTAAAAACTCAAGGGTCTGGTTGTTACTCAGAGCTATTTTACAAGCTTTGAAAGAACTTGGCACAGCTACACAAAAATACTTGAAATGAGGTCTATACAATGTGATATCATATGGAGTAAAAAGGAAGGCAAATAACTAATGACTAAGAAGTTATCACAAAAGTAGAAGAGGAGGATAAACTTTAGTACCTGAGGTTTACAACAGTTCTAGTGGAAGAAGAGAAGTAAAGAATGCACACAGCTTGCTTCATGGCTCAGGAAAAATAATGCAAATATTTACAGAACGAACTGAAGTACCTCATTTATGCTTTCTTTTTATTGTAATGGTGTGCAGTGCATGAAACTTTACTAAAATATTCATTATGAACTGTAGGGGTCCATGCCAAGGGAATGGTGTGACTAAGACCACATGCTCCAAATAAATATGTAAGGTACCTAGATGATGGGATCCATATGAAAATAATTTTGTGGGCTTTGTACACTTAGAAATAACCAACACATTAAAATAAAAAGCTTTATTTGAAAGAAAAGTATTGTGAAGGATAAATATAAATGTTAAATGAATTGTACTGCCACCACCTCCATATCTTTAGCTTAAGTAGGGATATTTTAATACATGTAACAGGAAAATAAGTCTTGAAATGAGCTCTTTGGTTACCTGCGTTTACCTTCCACATAATCACCATCATTCATCTAACAAGAGTGGATAAGCTTTTTAAAATCATCATGAAAGAATTTCATATTTTGTCTCTTTAGCCAGGTCTTGACAGTCCTCTGCCATAAATTAAATCAGATGCCCATAAGGGTATTCCTTTAATTCAGGGATCTTCAAACTTGATTTGTGGACTTCAACTCCCAGAATTCCTTCTCCAGTCATGTTAGCTCAGGAATTCTGGGAGTTGAAGTCCACAAGTCTTAAACCCTTGCTTTAATTTTTAGGGAGAAAGATAAGTCACATGGCATCATGCCTTGAATGTCTGGAATATGGGTGTAAAAATGGATGTAAAAAATGTAAAAATGGATCCAATTTTGCAATAACATCCTGGATGGTTCATGAAATATGAAGCTTACCATGTTGCAGAGTCTTAGCATATTGCAACAAACTCCTGTGCTTCTGAACTTTGGTGAATTATTCTTTCCCAATTTTTGAGAATAACACTGCTATGCTAAAAACTGATGATTATGGCAGGTTCAAGGAAATTCATGGGAACAACGTTATGGAGTATACTGTAAAAAACTGCAACTATGATTTTCTTGCTAAATTTTGTACTATGACTTTCTTGTATAATTTTGTATGTGTATATACATGTATGCATGCATGCATGTGTGTGTATTTTGTGTGTGTGTGTGTGCATATACGTATGCATACACATATATACATACATACAGGTACATGCATACTGGTACATACATACATACATACATACATACATACATACAATAAGTTGTTATAATGCAGTGAAGAAATTCCTTGCCTTCAATCTCATAATATGACATTTGCTAGCAAATTTCCATTCTTTAAGCTTTCATCTCTGCCACCAGTATGCAAAGAACTCATCTTGCACAAATTTACCCATCTGTGGTGGGATTCAAATTTTTTTACTACCGGTTCTGTGGGCGTGGCTTGGTGGGTGTGGCAGGGGAAGGATACTGTAAAATCTCCAGTCAGAGGTGGTATTTGCTGGTTCTCCAAACTACTCAACATTTCCGCTACCGGTTTTTCAGAACTGGTCAGAACCTACTGAGTACCACCTCTGTTACCAATATTTAAGAACATGAATAATGTAACCCCATTTCATATCTTCTTGCGAAATGCTAAGCTTGTCAAAAAAAATCTCTTGAATGATCTGCCAATTATTCTTAATCAGTTCATCAATTTTTATCATGTGAAATTCTTTAGTTTCTATCATAGGTCATCCTCTTTTGTTCTTAATTAGACAAATTTGCTTTCCCTACTTTACCATTTTTATATTTTTTGGCCCAGCAATGCACAGTACTTGTGCCAACATAATCATCCCTGTAAACAACTTGCATTCAATGGTGAATTATAATTGGAGGGAATTTCTCCAGCAATTAAAAATTCAAACCTGGTGCATCATTAAAGTATATTGTTGAGTACTCACTGCAGTCTTCCAAAGGGAGGGAGAGGGGAGGGAGATGGAAAGGGAGATTTCATTAAATAATATCAATTCTTCTGGACCTACAGAGTGTATTATTTAAAAACAAACATTTTGTTCAATGACTTCTGTGATGTCATTGGAATTTTAATATATTATATTAAGATCACTTTTTTAATATCTAACACTTTTACGTAATATGTGTTGAAAACTGTAAGTAAGCTAGCATGAATTCATCTTAATGCAGAAAACTAAGTTAAACCTATTTGAAAGCAGGAATGAGTAGAGAATTAATGTTATTTTACACTTCACTTATGTTTGTTTAATTGATTCAGAATGATTAATGATTTCATTAGAATTAAAATTCTTTATTGGCCAAGTGTGATTGGACACACAAGGAATTTGTCTTGGTGCAAATGCTCTCAGTATACATAAAAGAAAAGATACATTCATCAAGAGTCAAGAATCATAAGGTACAACCCTTAATAGTCATAGGGTACAATAAGCAATCAAATCATACTAGGAAATAGTCAGCGACAAAGTTACAATCATACAGTCAGAAGTGGGAGGGAATGAGTGATAAGGAGTGATGAGAAGATTAATAGTAATAGTAGTACAGACTTTGTAAATAGTTGGACAGTGTTGAAGGAATTATTTGTTTAGCAGAGTGATGGCGTTCAGGAAAAAACTGTTCTTATGTCTAGTTGTTCTGGTGTGCAGTGCTCTATAGCGTCGTTTTGAGGGAAGGAGTTGAAACAGTTTATGTACAGGATGTGAGGAGTCTGTAAATATTTTCACAGCCCTCTTTTTGAATCGTGCAGTATACAGGTTCTCGATTGAAGGCAGGTTGGTAGTAATTGTTTTTTCTACAGTCCTAATTATCCTCTGAAGTCTGTGTCTGTCCTGTTGGGTTGCAGAACCAAACCAGACAGTTATAGAGGTGCAGATGACAGACTCAATAATTCCTCTGTAGAACTGTATCAGCAGCTCCTTGGGCAGTTTGAGTTTTCTGAGTTGGCGCAGAAAGAACATTCTTTGTTGTGTTTTTTTGATGATGTTTTTGATGTTAGGTGTCCATTTCAGGTCATGTGATATAATAGAACCTAGAAATTTGAAGGTCTTTACTGTTGATACTGTGTTATCTAGTAATGTAAGAGGTGGTAGTATGGGAGGGTTTCTTGTAAAGTCTATCACCATTTCTATGGTTTTGAGTGTATTCAGTTCCAGATTGTTCCGGTTACACCACGAGGCAAGTTGTACAACCTCCTGTCTGTATGCGGATTTGTTGTTGTCTCGAATGAAACCAATCACTGTTGTGTCATCTGCAAACTTCAGTATTTTAACAGATGGATTGTTTGAGATGCAGTCATTGGTATATAGGGAGAAGAAAAGTGGAGAAAGCACACAGTTTTGGGGGCCCCTGTGCTAATTGTACATGTATCAGATGTGATTCTGCCTAGCTTCACCTGCTGCTTCCTGTCTGTTAGGAATGCAAAGAACAGAAATTTGAGAAAAATATAAACCAAATTACTTTATATACTAGTCTGTGATTGAAACTGTCCTTTCTGCTGCCTTCCACAAAACTAAAACATTAGCAATTCATTAGGAAAGAATAGAATAAAATAGAATAGAATAGAATAGAGGAGAGCAGAGCAGAGCAGAGCAGAACAGAACAGAACAGAACAGAACAGAACAGAACAGAACAGAATTCTTTATTGGCCAAGTGTGATTGGACACACAAGGAATTTGTCTTGGTGCAAATGCTCTCAGTGTACATAAAATAAAAGATACATTCGTCAAGAGTCAAGAATCATAAGGTACAATACCGAATAATAGTCATAGGGTACAATAAGCAATAAAAAAATCATACCAGGAAACAGTTACTATAAATATAAAGTAACACATAATTACATTTTCAGCTTTTTAATACAATGAAAAGAGATCTTGTTTAGTTCATATTATCAAACTATTGGAAAAGTCTTAGAAGAACAAGTTTTTTAGCATAAATAATTACATGTATTTCATAAAGAAGTGAGTTCAAGGAGAATTATATGTGAAACCGATATAAAGACCCTTCAAACGTGTGTGTGTGTGTGTGTGTGTGTGTTTTAATAGATATGAATAGGATGATGCTATTAAACTATTGAATACATTTGCAGGAAATCTAGTTGAAATTAGCTCTTAACTTGGATTGTTTCCTACAGATATTAGTCAACATTTAATTATAGGAAAGAAAAGGCAAGAAGAATATCACATATTATAATCATTCTACCCTCTCCTTTAAATTAGTTTTTATTTATTTATAGTTGATTTATGTATTTTAATACAGTATTGCTATTGTTAGCCACTCTGGAGAACATTGTTATGAGCAGCATATAAATAAAATATATCATTGATTGAAAACTTGGCAAATGTAGAGGTGAATATATCATGAGCATCTTTTTTCAATTAAAAAAATGTAACCTATTTGTCTTTTTCATAATATATGAAGGCAGCATGAATAGCCATATACGATTCAATACAAAGTATTTGTTACAGAGAAAGTGCAAAAACATAGATTATCTAGCAAAATAAAATATTTCCAGAGCTTTTTAATTTAAAGCGATTCCAAAGAATATAAATATACCTCACTCTCTAATTTTAGGTCTTTTATTACCTCCACCAATCAGCATGAAAAATAGGCTTGAGGACCCTTCGGACACCCATAAATTATAGCATTCTAATAATTTCCAATTTTGATCATTAGCTACACTCCTTGGGACTAATGAAATTGGAGCTTCATCACCTGGAGTTCTTCAACTTTTATGTAGATTAATGAAGCTTAAAAGTAAAGGCTTTTCTAGCCCTGCAATGTTTTTATTGTTATGATTAGTTGCAACATCAGTGAGATGTTAGACTGGATTTGGCATTTTTGTGCACCTATCGAGTTCTTCCAAATGGGGTGGAATTGACAGATGTCATTTTAATAATACTGAGTACAGGGAATGAAAACTGTTCCAAGTAAAGCTGCATTTTTACAAGTCTCTCAAGACTTTCCCAAAGATCTGGATAGGGAGATGTTACTTGATGGTTTTTCAAGGTATTATTATTACTATTATTACTATTATTATTGACATAATCAGCCAGATGCCTAGATTGGATTTTTCAATTTGTTTACCTTTATTAAAAAAAGGTAAAAAGCTCTCCTTCCCAAAGACCTGGAATAGGCAGATGTTGATGTTTGATGGCTAATGGTATCGTTGCAAGATGTAAGTTGTTTGAAGTAAAGCTCCCTTGTACAATTGACTGGTGGTAATTTTGTCAACACTGATGCTATTCAAGTGGACTGTTGTAGGGGAGGGGAGAATTGGCTTCGACATGTTCACTCCTAATAAATCCTTTGAAGTTTTTGAAACTTGGCTCGAGACTCATGATTTAATTAGGGCAACTGCCAGAATCCTGACAGGTATGTTTTATTATCTATTTTGCCTGCTATTTTTTTAATGTACCTGCCGTGTAATACTTTGCCTTTTAATAAAAGATAATATTTGTAGCTCAGGGTTGATCTCTGGGGTCCTTGGTGCTCCTCTCTGAGCTTCATAGTTTTCTTGCAGATGTGTCAATACCAAACAAGGTAGCATTATCATTACTAGAAGGTGGTTTGCTCTTATTTTTATATACTAGTGGCTTCTCTTGTAAGTGTTGGTGGGACTGTTCTTGGTGGTTCCTTTACCTTGCTATGTCTCTTTTTCTATTCATTTAGTCTTTCTTGTATGACAGTTTGGTTTCTCCAGTACTCAGTAAGCTTTCATGGTATACTAGCTTTAGAGCATTTTCTTCACTGCCCTTCAAATACTCTTTCAATGTCCTTTTCTTCTTCTTCAACTGTCTGGTGTAATTGCATCATTCCATGCCCACCTATTCTAGCTATGTATCCAATGACTATAATTGCCCAGACATTAATTGCCTTGATACTCTTTCCTTCACTGAATTTGGACTTTAAGATCTTCTTTAGTCTCATGATGCATTCACTTTTAACCTTTTTCTTGACTTTAGTGTGCTTTATGTTAGCTTGAGGGATGCCCAGGTATTTGTAATGATCATCTTCATCCAGACTTTTGATGTTGATTCCTTCTTTTTTCACTATTTTTCCCTGTTTAATGATGAGCATGGTACATTTGTTCAATCCATTGCAATATCTTGGCTGTATATAAGAACAGCATTGAGCAAGGATTATTTCAGATGGTGCTTTCTCATACAGCTTTAGATTGTCTACATAAAGGCAGATGTTTTTGATGTTTGATAGTCAATTTGATAGAACAATACTTGCTCAGTATTGTTGACAGAGGAATCAATGCAAAGACAAACAGTAGTGGTGATAGTGACTCAACCTCTCCTAGTGTGTCACCATTTACCAGCAACTCTATCTTCTATTATTGTGCCATTGATTTTTGCAAAGCTTCTGATATTTCTAGTGACTCTTGTTATTTCTAGGCACTTGATTATCTAATAATGTGACAGGGAGTAGAATAATCTATGGGCCATTTAAGTTTTATGCAAAAGTTCTAGGTTAATGGATATACAACTTGACATACAACTTGTATTGAGTATTCTAACTGAAAACTACAAAAATTAAAAAAAAACATTTAGGAAATTTAAGGATGTTTAAAAATGACTTGGCAAGAATGTATCAACTGACAAGCAGAGTTAATACAGAAGGCTGAAGTAATATTGTAAGTTATGGTCACATGATTTTCCACTTAGTGACTGCAGTATTTAGCAACCAAGTGCATTCCCAATTGTAGTTGCTAAGCCAGGACTATCTCTACATGTAAAACCTATTTCTATATATCAATCAATAACCTGAACTGGACTGACTGGTTTTGGAAATCTAAATCAAATTACTTCCATCCTCCAAATTAAGTCCATAATTTGAATCACACCAAAACAATTTTCTCAAATGTATGATTCAGATTGGATGTGTCCATCCTTAATCAGGCTTCCCTCAGGTTGTTGTGGCAGTGGCATAGGGGATGGATAAGAGAACACCAGCATGTACACTAAGAGTTTATACTTGCAGAAAACACAATTAAGGCATGAACGTCATTTCAGCTGCCCAGCTAAAGCAAACAGGCTGCTATGTCAGCCAGCAGAAAAATTGAAAGATGTTGGAGATGACAAGCCATCATTTCAGACTATGAGGGAGATACAAGTGATAAACCATTTCCATATTTTAGTAAGAAAAGAACATAGGTAGGTAAGATAAAGTGATTAATGATACAGTGCCCGATGATGGGCCTCTGAGATTGGATGGCACTCAACATGCTACTGAGAAAATACTAAAGATCTTTCAGTGTTTATCATGCAGCTAAATGAAAGTCTTCCGGATGTCTTGTTGCTGATGCTGCCATGCAGAGAAAGAAAATCTGAAGCTGCAGACACCAAATTACAGAAAAAGAACATGAATGTGGGAAACTGCAGAGAATGATGAAGTGTACTACAGATTGACATCTTGGGCATCATCAGACTGAATTGCATTGGAATTGGATAGATGGGCATTAACATTAGAATCCCTCTCCAAATACACAATTGCCAGCTCTGGTAGACAAAGTCGAGAAACAGATTCCACAAGAAATGCTAGAATTCTTTACTGGTAGAGGCTGTAATAACAGAATTTTGTAATGTGATGAGGCAGAGAAAAACTGGGTTTCTTTCATTTTTTTCTTCATTTCTGAGGCTTAAAACATGTTTTTATAACTATTGCCATACAGATTCTCAAAAAAACCCTCCAGGGATCTCTGTAATTAACCTCAATGTAATGTTCATTTAATTAACATTAATGTTACCCTGAACAATGGAATAATACCCAGTTAAATTACATTTGTACATTCAAATATATTTAATTCAACTTTATTGGGATAAACTTTGGAAGTATTCTATTGAAGATATGCAAATAGTAAATCCTAATTTCTTACAATAGATGTATTAGATCTGAAATCAAACTGATTCTGATTTATAATCTAAGTAGAATATCAGCCATATTGCTGTATAACTTCAACAAATTTGATAATGACCCTAATTATGAAGAATAATCATAATTGGCTTAAAGAATATGTAAGAAAGTTTAGATTCAATGTCAAATGTCCCTATGCATTTAATATTGTGATGCTGTTTAACAGAAACATCCAGTGGTTCAAGAACCAAATTGAAAATTAGAGACAAGAGTCTATCTGACTATCACGGTGTATTTTAAAAGATTTACAGACAATTTCATTTGGGATAAAGTTTAGGATGCAGAGGGCATACTGTAATCCAATGAACAAAATGTAATCCAATGAAAACTCATACCTTTCTAAAGTGCTTTTCATATATTCAATCTGGAATATATCAAAGGCTTTTCAACCATCTAACAATGTTAAAGAGCTGATTGCAGTTTTGCACAGTTACACCTATAATATCAATTACCTGATGAATGGTGTTGGATGCTTGTCTGTATTGTGGATGATATTACTTTCCGTAGTCTCCTAGCTAATGTTGCAATTAATATTTTAGCACCTCCATTAAAGAAATATATTGGCATAATACTAGCACGTCAGGTAGAATCTTTCTCAGGTATTCATGTTATTGAAGTAATGTAGGGAAAATAGATTAAATGATGGACTGTAGAGTCCAACTAACAACACAGGTGCCACTGAGTCTATAAAAGTTCTATACAATGCAATAAAAATCCATTTGGTCTGGGTGCTTTGCCCAATTTTATAAATTGTAATGGAGGAGGGGAATGGGGAAAAGATTCAGGATAGCCACAACCTCTTGGGATTTATCTAATAGGTTAGAAGTTATAGCTTTAGATTTTCAGGATTCTGTCCATTAGGTGTAAGCAAATACTGGATTGAATTTGATTGAATCTTGCTGTCTCATCTTTAGGCTTCAGCCTTTTGTTATGTTAAGAGAAAAATAATATTAATTAATCCTGTGACTAATTAATGTGATGGACCATAAACCCTTTGTCTATAACTAAAATTATTTAAAGAAGATTGAGCCCAGATGATTTCAAATCAAAGACTTATTTATTGCAACAAGCAGATCAAACAAATAAATATTCAGAATGAACAATACAGGTGTCCTCTCTTCCTTAAGAGTTCTTAAGTTCTTTTTGTTTTACAACTGTCCATACAGTTGGAGTCTCAATGTCCCTCTCCCCTCAGAGAAATGAAATAGAAGAGTCTTACAATAGTCTCTTGCCTAGGATTGCTTTTCCTTGCAGCTTGAGATTGTTTTTCTTCTTTCTTGAGATTGTCTGCCTATGCAGCACCGTTTCCTTGGGACAGCAGACAGATAAATACTCAGAGCTGTCTCTGTCTTGTTGGGACTTCTTGAGACGGGACAGTCTGCCTATGCAGCTGTAATGAGACTGTCTGCCTATGCAGCACAGCTTCCCTCTGATAGCTTCTGTGCTGGGACTCTTCAGCTGGAACTGAGGTAAATGGTAGTTGGTTGGCCCCTTTTATAACCTAGTATCAAAAGGGGGTGTGGTTATCAAAACCAGTGCTTTGCAGATCTATCTGCGCTGCCATTGGTCCATTTTACTTTTCAAATCCAAATAGTGAAAAGCGCACAGCACATTGAAAATTCTTCCAACATGTTACAATTCAAGGGAGCCATTGTATTTAAACCCATTAGCCCACCCATCTAATTAATTAAACACATTGACATATATATGTTGCAATTAATCAATTATTCATAACCAAATATATATTGTAATTTGCATATTTGTAAAAATGAACTGTAACCCATCTCCTTTTTAGGTTTTTTTTTGCCTCCAGTACAAATTAATAAACCATTTTTTGCTCAATGAAGATGTGCTGATCTTTGGTTTAAATGAACTCAAAGGTTCTTTTACAATCTACATGCAAACAGATTTTAAAAAGGCTTAATAATGAATGGCTATTCACTAATAGTGAATGGCTATTCTAAAGTTAAGGCTATTACACAATAGCCTTAATTTTACATGCTACCCAATAAAGATTAGAATCATCCAACATAGATTACAGCTCTATCTGGAAAAAGAAAAACCAGATGTTCAAGCTACATTTTAAAAAGGCTGAGGAACAAGAGATTTTATGACTGATGCAAGCTGCATAATCAAAAAAGGCAAAGAAATAAAAAAGAAGCCAATATTTCTTTTTGACATTCTATGAAGCAAATGTTGGACTTTGCAGAAGCAAGATAGAAAGATGCATTTGAACATTGGTGCTGGAGAAGACTCAAGAGAATATCATGAATAACCCAGGAAACAAACATGGATTGTAGAACAATTCAAACCTGAGTACTCTCTAGTATCACAAATGACCAGGCTCAAATTATTACTTTCTGAACATCTAGTTTGAAGACCTAGTTCTCTTGAGATTATAATGCTGGGAAAAGTGGAAATAAAGAAAAGTGGACTGTCACAGTAGAAAGTGAAATGAAGGTTAATTCTCCAAGCTTGTGGATTGGTTTCTGAACTTTTTATTACCAGGCTAGGTAACACCTTCAGTGGAATTTAGGGAATGTCACTGTCAATGTTCTTCTGTTTTATAAGGGCTTCAGGTGGGAGTGTGTCAAGTGGGGGTCTTGTAATGGGTCAGGTGTGAGTCATCAGTGAGAGTCTTGTGATGGGCCTTGTAAAAAGGATGCTACATCAGGTCAGGGTCATTAGGAGGTGAATTGCTAGTGTGTGTGTGTGGGGGGGTTATGTGGATTGGTTGCAGGTTGGTGCTCTCTCGTTGGCTGTGCAGTTGATTTAGATTCTCAGGGTTGCCAAGTTTTGATGAACTCACAAGCACAGCGAGTGGTAGTGTGGCTGATTATTTTTGTGTTTGCTCCAATTGAACTGGTGCTGTTTGGTGTTGGTGTGGGTAGAGATCTTTATTAAATGCTTAATCTTTACCCACACCAAGACTGAACAGCACCAGTGAGTTCATCAAACCTTGGCTCTCCATAAGCAATTCCATCAACAGACAGTGACCTACAACAAACCTATGAACCCCTCCAAATAAACCACACAGCCAACCAGAAACAGCACTGACCTGCAGCCAACCCATGCAACCCCTCCCCACCAGCAGTTTACCTCCCAATGATCCTGACTTGATGTAACCTCCTATCACAAGAGCCTCACTTGACATACCCACACCCGAACCCCATGTAAACAGAAGAACACTGATACCAACATTCCCTAAACTCCGCTGAAGATGTTACCTAATTATGGTAATGAAATGTTCAGAAACCCACAAGTTTGGAGAACGAATCTTCACCCTACACCTGAGCTACAGATATTTGCCACTATTGCAAAACACTGGAAAGTGGTCAATCATGAGAACTATGAGAGAATAAGGAATGAGAGAATACAACCAGGCAGAAACAGCAACCCAGTGTAACTTTTGTAAAGGAATGTGATTGTGAGCAGGAGTGGGATTCTACCAGTTCGGACTGGTTCGGGCGAACCAGTACTTCTGGTGAGCATTTGGTCCTGCCCACCCACCCCTGCTCTTTCCTGTGCTTTATTTCATTGTTTTAGAGCACAGCTAATTTGTACGGCATGGCAGTTTGCCATGCCTCAGCTGTTTTATTCATAGGGGCTGCAGTAGAAGGTAAGTATTAGAGCTGAAAATGGGCTTTTTTAAATGTGGTGTGCGCTCACTGAACCCATTGTTACACCAATTGAATTGCACCACTGAGTGTGAGCAAGTATGTTCCACTCTCTAAAGTGATATTGGGCTCTCTAAATAGAAGAACTGAGCAAACAAACTCATTTTTCTTGCTTCTTCTTATATAAGAGACCAGGGTGCAACCTGTAAGTAGAAAGTGGCAGCATATTGCCAAGTGGTTTTCCAAAAAAGCATTTTGCCAAGGGCACCCTAACTATTGAGCAGTAAGATATACTTTCTTTTTGACCATTTACTTTTTTGTTAAGTTTCCAGAACATAGACAAGAGATTGATTGATTGATTGATTGATTTATTTATTTATTTATTTATTTATTTATTCGACTTATATGCCACCCCCTCTCCCAAAGGACTCGGGGTGGCTCACAACTAAAATACAGTACAACAATAAATTACTTTAAAAATATATTAAACGAGTTATAAGCTGAATAAGCAATTGAAACCTCCAAGTTAAAAACAAAACCCCAAGAGTCAACATAGCCCAGATTGTAAAAACAGCCAGGTTTTTAACTCGTGGCGGAAGGTGCAGAGATCGGGAGCCAACCGGAGCTCCAGCGGAAGAAGATTCCATAGAGCGGGGGCCGCCACAGAATAGGCCCTCCCCCAGGTTCCCGCCAAGCGACATTGAGTCGCAGACGACACCATGAGGAGACCCTGTCTGTGCACCCGTACAGGGCGGTTGGTACTTGATGCTGGGAGGAGTTGTTCTCGTAAGTATCCTGGACCCATGCCATGCAGGACTTTGAATGTTAAAACCAGCACCTTGAACCTTGAAACTTGAATGTATGCAAGTTTTCTACAAGTTTTCAAATAAAGAGGCTGAACAGATAGACAAGCCTTCAGACCCTGACTTTGAGTTGCTATCATGCATGTGCTTTCGTATACAGTATAACCAATATGATGAATGTATACCAAGCAGCTATCAGAAGATCCAGAAATTGGTTATTGGAGGGACTTATAAAGATGAGACAAAGTCATGTGAAGCCTTAGTCAAGGTTTCACTGGAATCTGTTCTGTTCATGGAAGCACTTCTGACTCAAAATTCCTCATTGCCCAAGAAATAATATTGGGGACCACTTCAGAGTTCACTGGATAAGACTTTAATCTGAAAAGAATATTTACTTTTGTAATGGAATGAAAAGTACTGAATTATATATTACCCAATATGGTTTTATGCTAACATCTGAAGATTAGGTTACCAATAACATGGAAGCATCCCTTGAACTAGATGACACAATGAAAGCAGGCAGTAAAACAAATGAGATTTCCCTTGTTGCATGCCAAGGACATGAGCAGAAACAGCAACGTACTGCTTGCTACTGATTCAATTATTGGATTTTCTTATTTATTCGGCTGCTTTGACATTTAGACAGCTTGCTTTGTTTTTGGCGGCAGTATAGCACACTGAAGAAAGGTCAAGCATATAACATTTTTGCCTAGATGTCATCTGTAATACCACTGGGTTTTCAAATCTCTTCAACTGAGGTCTTGTAACATCAGAACAATTGATTTTGAAAGGAAGACTAAATAATCCATATTTCTGGTTGCAACATATGAGCTGAATCTACCTAAGCTTATTGCAAAGTGGCTTCTGCCCTTTTAGCACATGAATTACATATTCTGCTTTGAGCCTATCAACTCGTGCAAAAGAATCAAAGATACAAGAATAGTTTTAAAAGCACTAGATCTGTCTTCTGCTCACTTGTCTGAAGAGACAAGTGGAAGAGTTTAAGAAGGCATAAATTAGAATAACTAAAACATTGCCAGAGTCCTTCTTTGAAACCAAAATAGAAAAACAGCAACTAAGGCATCAGCCAAAGCATGAGTTTAGGGAATAAACCCAAGTTTCCTTTAAAACCCATTAAATAATAACTCAGTCACCTTCTGTAGTCCAATCAGCTAGGTCTTTTCTCCCTGCAGTAGGTTATTATAATAATCATATAATGCTAACAACACCAAGGGGCACAATAAATGACTTCATGTCACTAGTAAAACCAAAGAATGATTTATCTTCCAAAGAAGGAAGAAGGCAATTAGGAGCAATCATATCAACCACCTGAGCCATATTTATATTCCACTGATCTTCTATGACACTGAATGTATCACCATCAAACAATGTGGGAAATTCTCCAAGTATATTTGGGAAGCCATCTGGATCCATAAGGTGCCAAGTAAAAAAAAAACTTAACTATAGAGCAAGGGAGTCCAACCTTTGCAACTTTAAGACTTGTGGACTTTAATTCCCAGAATTCCTCAGCCAGCATGAGCTTTGTCAAATCAATGACCATGGTATACTTTAAGACTTAGACATGTTATTAGGAATTAGAGTCTAAACAGCTAGATACCTGTCAATATTATACATTGCACAACTGATTTCTAAGGAGATTCTTTTAAAAAAAATCATGGAGCTGTTCTCTTAACACACGGGTGTCAAACTTGCATTGTCATGGCAGCGTCCCCTTCACTAAACAAGGCACGTGACACATCTGGCCCATAGGCTGTGAGATTGACATTCCTGCCTTAACATTTACACAATATTCAGGCTTTTGCTGCTGCTTCTTAGCTAGCTTCTTGTATTTTACACTATATACCATAGTTGTGAATGCATTTCATGTTGTGCAACAGTTTTGAAAAAGTTAAATGCTGTGTCAATCTTAGGTCAAATTAGGTTAAATCTTCTTGATGTTAAAGTTTGTTGCAAAGGTATGGATTTAAGAATGAAGGCACAACGGCTTTTCCTTTTACCTCACTGAGATCTTAAAAACGTAATCTTTATCATAGTATTGATAACATTTAGGGTTTACTTGGAGTAATGTGCTCACCTCACATTTCAAAGAGAATACTAAGAATTCAGTGCAGGTGGGCTACGTTTGAAAAAGCAACGTCTCCCATCATGATGAGGAATTAAATGCTATCCAGAACTGGATAAAGACACTGTAAAGAATAGTGGTCAATAAACTAGAAGAGTAAGTTAAGTGATTTTTTTTCAAATTGAAATATTCAAATTGTATCACACTAAAAAAAAGGGAGGAAATCAAACATTTATATATACAAATTGGCAATTAATATTATTTTATCTTGTACTTCTGAAAGAAAAATGCTACTTTTCTTTTAGTTGAAAAATATTTCTTCTTTAGAATTAGTAGCAGCAACCTAGATGTTTTTACAGAATAATACCTGGGTTGTTTCTTCTCAGGAAAATTTGAAAACTTTACTTTGCCCAGGCATGAAGGTTCTGAAGAGATAGTTCTTGTGATTTTAGAGAGAGAGAGAGAAAGAAAGAAACAAAGATTTACATATAGTATTAACTACTGATCATTTCATAGAAAAAAGGTGCTACCCCAGTTATTGTTTACCTGCTACAAGAAGAAAAATGTTGATATACTAATGGATTAGGGTAAAAGCAAATGAAAAAAAGACAAGTTGTCTGAGAGCAAGATATTCTTTTGAAATAAAAGTTCATCTCGAGTTTAATAGTGGTGCCTAGAAGCCTGCAAAAGAGAGTGATGGAAAGCACAATAAAAGGAGAAGATTATAGTGCTGCGCAGCAAAATTGTTTTAAATAAAACTATCTCTCCAATTTAATGGTGACTATAGTTCTGTTTCCCTATCTTGAGAATTAATTATATCAAATACTGACAATCAGAGCTCCCCGACCCCCTCAATAATTATGCATATCAACATTGTGATGCATTTAATAGACATGACAGATTCATTTTATTGGTTAAAGAATATTTCTTAGCGGATATTTTCTAATTTTTTTTAAATGAAGATTTGGTGGGTTCAACATTCCACTCTGCCACATGGCAAGCTGTCTTCCAAACTGGAAAGGACAGCTTAATTAACTGTTTGATAATGATTTAAATTATTTTCTGAAAGTCAGTGGTCTTTTTTTAATGGTGCAATCTAACAGCAAATTTGATAGCATCTTGCAAAAATCTGTCGAAAGGCCAACAGAAGAGAATATTTGTATATTTTATAATGTAATATATTGTATAATATCCTAATGAAGGAACTACCAACTCATACAAACAATCAAACAATAAACAACCTAATCAAGGCATCACCAAAAACACTCCAACCAACATTGACAGAGCAAGCCAACTGCATATAAACAGAGAACAAAACCTACCCCCATCTAGCACTGATGATGTTACATAGTTGGGTAATGAAATGTCTGCAAGAAAACAACCAAGCTCCAAGACCACCGCGAAACTCCCCCAAGTGTTGAAAGAATAATAAATAGTAAGATCAAAATAAACAGTATGATCACTGTCTAAAATTCCATAATAACCTGAATGAAAATAACTCATGAATTTCTGATGAAAGGTAGGAACTGATTCCTTGACTTCAACAATTTGGTTTGCACTCCCAATTAAACATATGCTCCACATTCCAAATTGCTTTCAAAATATATTATTCAAAATGGAAACCTGGGTGGTACATTCTTTGAAACAGATGCTTTAGAATATGTGGAATGATATGTGTTCTGTCCTCACTGCACGTTGGTCTGTGTGCAGCTCGACATGCCTCTTTCAAACTGCTGGTCTTCTTTTTTCTCCAGACTTCTAAGCAAGCCTGGAAAAAAATCCAACACAAAACCAAGATCCTTGTGAAGTTCATCAAAAGCAGTGGTGGTTTTGGATGGGCTTGTGCAGCCACATGGAGGAAAAAAGACATGGATACTTTATATGGGGTTCATGCCTTTACATGTTTTATATCATTCTGTGGAAGCATGCACAACTTCATTAGTTACTTTCCCGTTTGTTAACACTCAAATTGCACTATGCTAAATAGTTGGAATCCTGAGAATTATTACAAATGGCTAATTTAGAAGATAGTGAGCTCCATAAATCAGTATAAACAATGCAGTCCCACACAATAAATACCAAAAAATTACTAAGCAGGAAGGAAAGAGATGGGTGTATGCTTTCTTACTTACCACTTTTCTGCTCTAAGTACATCCATCTCCAGTTTCTTCAATTACCCTTGTGGAACGTCATTTTACATTTAAATGTTATAATGTGCCTAGAGCAGAAAGCTGTACCGCTTTATTACTATGCAAGAATAAGCTTGATAGGAGCTACCTCCTTACTGGCAAGTATAGAGAGCTAGAAAGTCAAGACACTGCTGCATCATTGTTCCCTGGATGTGAAACTATTGATTCACTATCTCATTGTGCAGTGTAAGTTCAAAATCAACATGCTGATACAAGCTTAGTTCATTTCCAAAATAAAATACAGTTAAGCCATCCACCTCATTACCAAAGAATGTATCTCCCTACCCTAGGTAGGGATAAGACAGAGGCCAAAGAATTTAAATTTTGATTCCACTATGAATGGGACTTGTATTGGATATGTCAAATACAACAGAATATAGAATATTCTCATTGTGGTTTTATTTGATTTTCTACAGAAAATCTATTTATGAGACCTTTTGTGACATTGGAAGTCCATTCTTGCAGGGCTTTTGACAAGAGAACCCTGACGTATATAATATATAGTAGCAATTTGTTGGACATTCATGGAGTTTAACTTTTTTTCTGATTCTGATGTTGCCTCCTCCATTAAGAGTTATCACTCAGCAGCAATTAATTAACCTCTCTCAATACACTTCACTGGTTTTCAATTTGAATGAAAACTAAGGTGGAGAATTTCATTTCTTCCCAAATATATAGATTTTAGCTTTTAATATTCTTATCAATTTCCATATTGACTGGAGGAGTTCTGGAAGCAGAGATCAATCTATCTATCTGGAGGGCATTGAGGGTAGGAAGGTTCAGTTTAAATTGCTATCATGCTAGTTCTATTTGTCATAAGATAGCCATATATTTTGTACTACATGGGAGAAGTTATTTAAGGAGGACAGCAACATTAACTAGAAGTGGAACAAAAAGTAAAAGTTAAACTCTTTCCCCTCTGCTTCCACATTAAAAATATATGCCATCAACTTGCTGGGGTTCAGGTTTAGCTGATGGTGTATTTTTAACCTCTGAGCAGTTAACATCAGGTTCATTTTCAACAAATGTCCAGTTCTTATAGATATCTCTGCTGCATTCATGGAGGTTATGGTGTCGCTCTGCCTTCCCTTTACAGTCTAGTACTATCTTAACTTGAGGTCTTCATAGGGTATTAAAACTTGTAACACTTCTAATTTGTTCAAACAATCTCTATTTCATTCTTAGAAACGGGTATGAAGAACAACCTACATCTAAGCTGTGTAATCTCATTATCAGTGAGTTCATTTGATCTTTTGTAGATTTACAACCAGTAACCTACAAAAAGAGCAATTATCCAAAACATTCTCAAAGTGATTTGTTGGGCTGAAGCCATTGTTCAGAGGAATTGCAAATCTAAAAGGTAATTTCCAAAGACATTTTTATAAAGCAGTTAATTAATTGCTTCTTTTTAAATCATAGAATGCTACCACCTCATTTACCTCTAGAACTCCACATCAGAGTTGTGTGGCTTTCAGAAGAAAAACACCATATCTGAAAAAATTATTATTTTCACATTTCCCTGGTTTATGCTGATTTGAAGCTAAGAATTGCAGGAAATATGCTCTTTTTTCCTAAACAATATGTAGTTGGATGCCAAATATTTCTCATAGTTTACTACATTCTACAGTTACAAAGAACCTGACCTGATTCCTAGGACTCCATTAGCCATCCCATTCACGTGGGATGGGACAGTAGGGTACTACTCAACTGCCTGCTCTTTCAGTGGCAATTACTGACAAAATTGCAGTGGAAAATTTCAAAGGAGCAGCTTCTTGATGCAAACAATTTAACAATCACACAATTTAAATCCCTGTGTGATTAACACAAGATTTACCTTTCAGAGGTCTGCCCCAAATACAATAAAGTCTGATAAAGCTGCAATGGGAAGACAGACTAATAAATATGGGCTAGTTGTCTCCACTTATCACAGGGTTGTCATCATCTAAGGAAGAATATGTGTTGCAGTGGTCAAGGTGTTAGTGTTTCCTGTAGAGTAATTAAAATGCTATACAAGCCATCACTGAGAGTATAAAATACAACAGGAACAGGAAATGCATCACAGGAACCATAGAGATGAATCCTAGAGTAACAGGAAACAACTATACTAGAGAGGACTGATAAAGCTGCAAATAAGGTACCGTGTTTCCCCAAAAATAAGACACTGTCTTATATTTTTTTTGGCTCCCAAAATCACACTAGGTCTTATTTTCAGGGTAGGTCTTATATAGGTCTTATATTTGTTTTCGTAGATTTTCACGGGTAAAGGTATGTAGGTCTTGGTGTATTCGGGTCTTGTCCTGTGTAAGATTGAGAATACCTTGGCAACGTTTCGATGAAATCTCATCCGTCATCTTCAGGCTGGTGTCTTCAGCTTCGTTCTTCTGAGAGACACACAGCCAGCACCTCAGCCACACAGGGTCTCAGGAAAAAGCCATCCAATCTGCATATATCAACTCCATCAACCAATCAAGAAGTAACAACACAGCCAACTCTGGAGTTTAAAAGGGAAAAACAGCCACGATCACGCACTTCTCCCAGAAGAACGAAGCTGAAGACACCAGCCTGAAGATGACGGATGAGATTTCATCGAAACGTTGCCAAGGTATTCTCAATCTTACACGGGACAAGACCTGAATACACCAAGACCTACACACACACACACACACACACACACACACATATATATATATATTTAATGAAAAAAAAACACTTACCATATTCATGTAGAACAATGTACATTTATTCATGTACGAAACCACAAACAAATCGCATACCATGTTTCCCCTAACATAAGACACTGTCTTATTTTTTTTTGGCTCCCAAAAACACACTAGGTCTTATTTTTGGGGTAGGTCTTATTTTTGGGGTAGGTCTTATTTTCGGGGAAACACGGTAGATATAACACCTATAACACCTATAACAGACTAGTACTGGGGAGGATGTGGCCTTCTGATTCAAGTTGACTCAAGTTTACTCATGTTTAAGTTCAGCTTTGGAAGCCCACCAGTTGATTTAGAGACAATCACTCTTTTGACCCAACTACTGCACAGGTTTGATTTTGTCAAGGCAGTACTGTGTACAGCATTTTAAACACGTAGAGGAAAAGTAGGTTATAAAGGGAATATATGAATGAGCTTCTAGTTTGAGGCATCTAAGTCTACTGTATCTGTAAGCCTTTATATGGTTGTTTGATGGCAGTAACAAAAGAGTGTAATCTGGCAACAACAAGCAAAAAAAGATTTTAAGGGTGGCGAGTGGAGTTGTGCTTTCATTATGTAGCACAAAACATAAATGGAAATACCATTTTTAAAGAAAAAAATTCATCAGCTGATTAGCTAGACCAGATCAGGAAATCGATTTTACAGCAAGACTAAAATTTAGTTAATTGAAATCATTGGAGAAGAGCCTGATGCTGGGAACGATTGAGGGCAAAAGAAGAAGGGGACAGCAGAGAATAAGGTGGCTGGTTGGAGTCACTGAAGCAGTCGGTGTGAGCTTAAATGGACTCTGGGGGATGGTAGAAGACAGAAGGCCTGAAGGAACACTGTCCATGGGCTCTCGATGGGTCAGACGTGACTTCACAACTAACAACAACAAATAATAATTGAATCTTGCAAGTATGACTCTGCTGTACCTCTTTCTTCTTCTTATACTGCAGTGAAATTGGTGTCTTTGTAAGTCATTTTTTATTGTTACCTTATTATTCTGAACTTTAAAAAATCTTTCCGCCTATTGCCTACATCATGGTTCCTGCATATTTTCATTAAGGTCATCTTTACTCTCTACATGTTTGGATTAGAAGGCCAAGCACTGACTGTAAAATATTTATTTGAAAAAAAATGCATCAATTTGTATTTCTTCAGTAATGTTCTGGTCTAATAGAAATCAATGGTCACTCTCAGGAAATAAATGAAAGTTGATATAGCTATGTGCCGGTTAAAGAATCAAGACAGGTATAATTCTTTACCAGTGACTGTGGCTCAGCAGGCAGAACAAAAATATTGTCAGAGTCAGGTAAGTTCCCAGGAAAAGAAATATATAACATAGTGTCAAACAACAGGAACTCTCACAGCTTTTTAACTGCTATCAGATCAAAGTTTTGCTGTTAAAACTTCTCCCTCCACCTGAGCAAAACTGATCTTGGTCATTTCTGATTGTTGATCTTGGCCTGTGTGACAATCTGCTCTTAAATAAATTGTTTTGCCCAAAAAGCTACTCCACTTCTTCATTCTTTAGATTCTAATAGAACAGTGGCAATGTTATCACAGACTAACATACCAAAGTGATATTGAAGTTTACAGGTGTAGTGTGCCAGTGTCACAGAGAATATCTAAATCTTTGACTTAAAGCAAAATGCTCCAAGGATGTTGTTGTTTTTCAATTTTATTTAAAAAAAGTAGGTATAACAAAAAGTAGTTTCATTTTTTCAATTTCATATTTTATAACTATTGAGCTTTTGTTCTTTCTTTCAGGTAAGACAGTTTCAAAAATAGTTGTTTCTTTCATCGTTGGTTGTACATATGTGAAGTTTATTAGACAACCTTAACATATACGTCCTCTTTCTATGACTGTCCCTAATTCTACTGTTTTAAAAGGGCTTATAGATACTATTGCAAGTTTTCCTTTTCCTTTTGATTAGATGCATGGGAAGCTGTTTTCTCCCCTAGCTGATGAGGCTTTGACAAATAGTTGTTGTTTTTTTTAAATTCATATTCAGTTATACCCAAAGCTCTCTGTGATGACTAGATAAGGTCTCTTTCTCTTCAGCATTTGTCCCTCAGATAAAGGAATATAGACTTTTCACTGGAAAGGGGAAAGTAATTATAATTAAGATAGGAATTTCAGAAGTGATTAGACATAGATATCACAAAGAAATCCAAAATAACCCTACTTTGATTTTGTTTGGTATAAAATTGAGTGGAGAGACAGTCAAAATTCTTTTGTTCCATCCTATAACAATAAGTAATGCTGGTTCATGAAATCCATGTTGTGTTCTGGTTTTTAACTACTGACAGATGGTGCCTCAAAACACTTTATAGACTTCACACAACTCATTAATTAATCAGTCTTCAACAGTGTGCCATGCCCAATCCATTTTAGGGTAACTACCCCACCTGCCTTTCAATTGAAGTCAATAGTCCACCTTCATTAACCTGGTGCAGTGAGTGCCTACTCAATCAGTTATTTGTTCACATAGTGTGATGCACATTATACATGTCTTCTACAAGCTATATTAGCAGCTGGTCTACTTCTGGGTGAAGTTCATGGTGCTGGTTTGACCTTTAAGACCCTAAGTGATATGGAACCAGGTTATTTGAGGGACGGCCTCTTTCTAATTAAATCTATCCATCCCATAAGATCCAGCTGGGGGAGGGCTATATCTAGGGTCCCATCTGCCAAAGAGTTCCATTTGATGGGACCCAGAAGATATGCCTTTTCAGCTGTGATTCCCACTATCTCAAACATTATTCCCCAGATGAGTTTAGCCCAATCCCTGCTAGCCTTTCAGAAAGCCCTTAAAATGTGGTTTTTCTATTCTTGGAGATCCCATCTGGAACCATGAAGCTGTTATCATTGTTTAGGTGACTGTTATTTGATTATTTTTAATGGCTGCAATATTATTTTAATTGCTGCTGGTTGTGCACTGAAAAGTCACATTCAGTGAGATGAGCAGAATGAATGAATGAATGAATGAATAATAGCTGCCCAAATCCATGCACTTCCATTTCAAAGTTTCCTCATCCCAATAACCCTCCTATTAGGTATTTTAATTTATCTTCCTTTACAACTTTTTCTTCTCTTATGTAATAGTTATTTCATTAGAATCTAAATGAACAGCTACTCTCAGCTCTTTATCAGCAAAGTGAGTACAAACTGTTTGATTTAAGTGTTGGCATGGACACTTGAGAAGCAATGGCTAAAGGCAAACACATCACAATCAAAAGCAGCAGGACATAATTCTTCAGAGAGAGTTCCCCCTGGTTCTGTTCC
The DNA here is from genome assembly GCA_009733165.1 of Naja naja. NCBI lineage: Eukaryota > Metazoa > Chordata > Lepidosauria > Squamata > Elapidae > Naja > Naja naja. Next base: position 280,380,811 of record CM019148.1, read on the forward strand.
ATAAGAATGTATATTGTACAAGCAAGGTAACTACTCATGTGCTGGTTCAGGTGCTGATGCTGTTCTCTTTTTGCTACCACCTGAGATTTGGTGTCCTTCTAAGCCAATTTAGAATCCATATATGGTTGTACATTTAATATGCATATTTTCATTTTTGTAGTAGCCATCAAGGTAGCAACTTTCTTGTTTTTCTCTTAGAATTCATGCTGTTCTCTGCTTTTCTCACCAGTTGCTATTAACACACCTGGAATGACAATGGTTGCTTGGCATTTCAGAGGGACAGAAAGAAAAGAAACAAGCAAAAATCTATTCCTTTTCTCAACCATCCTGTCTTCTCCTTATTTCAGCCCTCATCATACACTGCTCACAACTACTAAATCTCTTGTTTCCTTTCAAGACTACTTCTGCAAGTATCCAGAATCACCTGCCTAATCCAGTTTCAGGAATACTTGAGAGACCGATTTGTGCTGTGCTTCTGATGCTACCAACTCCTTAATTTATTTGAATTTCTAACTACCCTCTTGCGTTTTTGTGCAGCCTTTATTTTCCTTCTCCTCCTTTTTCTCTTCCATCATCACTACAGGACCATGCTTTGAACCTCAAGTGTTCTAGAATATTCATGTTCCCTTTTTTAAAGGGTCTGGGCCCTAAATTTACCCATGCCTATATGCAAAGTGTGAAAAAAATGAGCAAACAATTAAGCTGCCTCAGGCAACCTCTGACACATGTGGCAAAAATTCAAAAGATTGTTTATTGCTCCGTAAATAATTTGTGAGTATATATTTCTGCTTTCAAATAGTGCTTATCTGTATTTTTGCATTTCCAATGTGGCAGTCCTCCTTTATGACTTCTTTCTATAGAATTTCTAATTGTAGTATTTTTCTCCATCTCTTTTATTAAAGGAATGTCCCTATATATGGCAATAGCCTGAAAACTAAATAAAAGAGCTTGGGATTTCCAGGCACAATCTGTGTTACAACTGTCAATCATGGAGAAATCTTAGATGCACCTGTCTTGCACTGAAAGTCCAGCATAGGGCAAGGGATGTCAACAGACAATGTTAATTTAGCCACTCCATAGATGTTGACCAATTGTCCTGAGGCTAAACAAGAAATTATTTCTGAGCACAGAATGAGACATGTCTCTAAAATTACTTGTTTGAAGAAAGTGATATGAAACTATTTATGTCTGTGCTCCAACAGGCTCAGATCTGAGACCTCCTCAGGGGCAATTTATATCTCACAGATTCATTCATTCATTCACTCACTTTATAGCTCAGAGGGAGATTTGAACAGAAAACAGGAAATATCACTATGTCACAGGCCAAAATAAATGAAAACAAAGCCAAAGCATACAACTAGTGGAAGTCAAGGTGAGTATACAGTTTAGTATAAAACCAAGCTACAATTCATCCAGCTGGCATGATATCCCAGTCAAATGCCTGTCTATACAAGACTTTTTTATTTGTTTCTGACTATTCAATAGAATGGAGATAATAAAAACTTTTTGTAAGAGAAATGGAAATCCCTTATTGCATGCTGTCACATGTTTCATCAGATGGGAGAAGGAAGTTGCTCCTAAAGTAATATTTTTTCCACTTCAGATAGCCATTCAGTTCAAAGGATCCACTGGTTCTAACTATCCCAAACTGAGTGAATTTAGCAACTGACAGCAGTGCTTACCAGAAAATAAAATATTATTGAAATAAAAATCCTCCCTATTGTCTGCTTCTCCACTGGAAGGAATTCTAGTTTCATCTCAGGTGGTAGGATCTTTAAGAGGAATGGTGCAATAGCTTAACTAGAGTGCAGCTAATAAGAATTCTATTTTTATCATCCTTTTCTTAGACAGTGACAAATAAACATTCAAAACTTTAAACCTAGTAATCAGAGGAAGTAAAATGTTACCACCCCACAAGTTAAATCTGTCGTTCTTCTAAACCCTACCCAGGAATGGTGAAGTTTGTAATATGTTCTGTCCAATGTGGCACCCAATGAAGTGATGGAATCCTCTCCAGAGAGGAACCAAATTTACCAGGTAATCATATCAGCCTTAATGACATCAGTTTTTCTTCCTCTGTTCTGTATGAGGTGAGAAAGGAATGAGGCAGTTTGCTTACTGTGCAAGAACTATTGGACAACCCAGTATGGTACATGCTAGATAGAGAAGATTAGCTGGTGGCATAATATTAATGACTACTTAATCATTTTGAAGTATGAGACCTACCATGTGATGAAACATCTTCTAGACCAGGGGTGTCAAATTTGATTGCATTGAGGGCCACATCAGGGTTGTGTTTGACCTCTGGGGGCTGGATGGCCATGTCTGGGGTGGGCGTGACCAGCTCAATGTCACTGATGGCCCAAGTGGACCTGGGCAGGATCCTCCTGCAGCCCTCTGCAATGAAAAAGAAACCTGGGAGGGCCACCCCCCAAGCCATTTTCACTGGCAGAGGCATTGTGGGCCAGTCCTTCACTATTTCCAAAGTGGGCCCATGGACCAGATCTAAGCACCCCATGGGCTGGATGTGGCCAATGGGGCTTGAGTTTGACACCACTGTTCTCACCAATCCTTCTATCAGTATCACATAAAGCAGCACTAGTCAATGCATTGATTCATTGTTGCAAGAAGCTCTACAGTAGTGCAATTGCAAAAGTGTTCATGTATTTCAGATTGAAGTAAAATGTTTTCTGAAGCAAAACATTTGTTCTATTTTTGTCATACTTCACTGTGTCATCCAGAACTCCGAGACAAAAAGTGGAACAGACTCCCTGCTGCAGATATTATCCTCTAACATATGGAAAGCAATGGGGGCTGTAATTAAGACACAAAAGAGAGTAAGAATCAATTGACTTATTCCCATTCTCCCATCCCTGGGATTCTAATCTGGAGAGGCAAGTAGAAGGGATGTAATGGTACTATAAACCAATCCTGTTAGTTTAAATCTGACAGTTACTGATTAATTGATCAATTAGACTTAGAGGCTGCCTGATTCTGAATTACTCTGGGCAGTTTACATATTAAAAAGTTTTGAACAATAAAAACTAAAAACCGTGAACATCCAGAATATTGCCCCACAATGTCCCCAAAATAGAATTTATGGCTATCAATTTGTCTTAAGATAAAACAGGATATCACAGTTTCTTAGGAGCATCCATTCTCATTGCAACAATAGCAGATTCTTTACTTCTTGGTAAGTTTGTCTTAAAGGAGGAATACAGTAGCCTCAACTCAAGAAGTTCTGCATAAGATTAACAAGGTGGGATGAATTTGATTGCCAGTGCTATGCAGTACACATAATATTAGACAAATTTCCAGTCAAGTATCTTCTTGGGTAATTATGGATCAGTCATTCAAATGACCTGACTTTAAAAGCATGTTGCCAAGAAAAAGAAAAAAAAATCTATCCAACTATGTAAACCTATTCAGCCTGTTTGGAAAAAGAATGAGTTATAAATATCACAGATAAATAACATGTTTATCCAAGAAATCTACTGCTTTGTTCTCTTGAATAATTAATTCCTAGACTGTTTTCCTTGTTATCTGACATTCGTAACACTGATGAACAAAAAAAAGAGTATTAAGTATAAATGGACTTTTCTACTCCCCATGTTACAATTTCATTCATCAAACTGTGTATTACAACATACAGAATCACACTGAAATGGAGTGAGCAATGCTGGCACTGACACATTTGATTTGGCTATAGAGATCTGGGGTAAATTAGTTTCTGCTGGCTGCAAACTGTATTATAATTTGCATTAGAATTGAGGGGTGCCTTCTCCAATTATTATGGGTGTCAATTCTGAAGCACCAATGCTATAGGAAGAAAATGTCAGGCTATTTTAATTTGTCACTTTCCCCCCAAAATCAAAACCAATGCCAAATTGCTGAATTGCAATCCTTTGTGACCACCTGGGTATCAGCTTACCAGCATACAGTAAGGTATTATTTTCCTATCCAGTGAAACGCTGTACCAATACATAGCTTTAAAACTGGGAGAAAAGATTAAAAAGTGAAAGCTATCACCTGGTAATCTTGGAATTTCCCAATGGGGTCTCATAAAAATTTTATTTAGTTCTGTTTAATAAGTGCTGTCACCTGCTTGGACAAAATGGGAGATGCTAACACTACTTTTGGCTGCTATCATCATGATTCCATATATTGTCAGTATAGAGGTGGCATGTTTCCAGTTACCAAGTGGAATAATATTGTATTCATGGCAATGTAGAACTAAAATACTGGACTAATTGATCCAGTAAAGTTCTGTTTATTTATTAACCAAAGTTGCTTGCATCTATATGAACCTACAACTTTTGCTCAGTGTATTCAAAGTTGTCAGGCTATCCAAAGAAAGCATATCTAGTCTCACCATTTTTTAATCCTCTCACCTGGCCTGTTCTTCATTTACCATCTTTCATTTTTGCATAGAAAAGCACCTTGCTAAAAAGAAGATAAGCTAGAAATCATTTCTATTTATTTATTTATTTATTTATTTATTTATTTATTTATTTATTTATTTATTTATTTGACTTGTATGCCACCCCCTCTCCCAAAAGGACTCGAGGCGGCTCACAGTTAAAACCAATACAATAAATTAATTACCTAAAATAGAATTAAACCAACAAGCCAAATTAAACTAAAACAAATTATAAAACAACCCCACCAGAGGAGTCAGCACAGTGCAGCCTGCTCAAATAACCAGGTTTTCAAGTCGTGGCGGAAGGTGCAGAGGTCAGGGGCCCGACAGAGCCCCAGAGGTAGTTGATTCCATAGGGCGGGAGCCGCCACAGAATAGGCCCTCCCCCACGTCACCGCCAAATGACACTGGGTCGCAGATGGCACACTGAGAAGTCCCTGCCTGTGAGCTCGTACAGGGTGGTTGGTATTCGATGCCGGCAGTAGACGTTCCCGTAAATAGCCCGGACCCATGTCTCGTAGGACTTTGAATGTCAATACCAACACTTTGAATCTCATTCGGAGGGCAACCGGCAACCAATGCAGGCCATGCAGGAGGGGTGTAACATGGGAGAACTGGGAAGCTCCCATCACATCCCACACGGCAGCATTCTGCACCAGTTGAAGCCTCCGGATAGTATGCAAGGGCAGTCCTAGATAGAGAACGTTGCAGTAGTCGAGCCGAGAGGTGACAAGTGCCTGAGTGTGGTGCAGGGCATCTCGGTCCAGGTATGGGTGTAACTGGCGAACCAGCCCCCCTGGCTACGGCTCCCACCTGCTCCTCCAACCTGAGCCGTGAGTCCAGGAGGACCCTCAGATTCCATGCCCTGTCCACGGGGCAACACCTCTCCCCATGACCAAAGATGGAATCTCCTGACTGGGCCGAGATGTCTGTATGCACAGTCACTCTGTCTTAGCCAGATTGAGCCGAAGCATGTTACTGTCCATCCAGATCAGTACCGCATCCAAACAATGGGAGATCACGGAGAGGGCATCACTGATGTGGCCTGGGGTGGAGATGTATAACTGCGTATCATCAGCATACTGATGATACTTCACCCCAAAGCCACGGATGATCTCGCCCAGTGGTTTCATATAGATGTTGAACAGGGGCGAGAGACCCACCCCTGAGGGACCCCACAAGTGAGAGCCCTTGGCGTTGACCTCTGCCCCCTGCCAGCACCGATTGCAAGCATCCCAAGAGGAAGGAGGTGAACCACTGCAACACAGTGCCTCCCACTCCCAACCCCCCGAGATGCCGCAATAAGATACCATGGTCGATGGTATCGAAAGCCACTGAGAGATCTAACAGGACCAGGATGGAGAAAAAACCCCTGTCCCGAGCCCTCAGGAGATCATCAGTGCGACCAATGCCGTCTCCGTGCTATACCCGGGTTGGAAGCCTGATTGGTATGGATCCAGGTAGTCCACTTCCTCCAGGAAAAGCAGAAATTGCTGAGCCATCACACTCTCAACAACCTTCACTAGGATGCGAAGGTTGGAGACCAGACGAAAGTTGTTCAATTTGTCTGGGTCCAGGGCAGGCTTCTTCAGGAGAGGCCTCACCACCGCCTCCTTCAAGGCAGCGGAAAGGTACCTCCCCAGAGAAGCATTGACCACTGCCCGAGCCAGTCAAGATGTCACCTCCCTGGAGGCGTAAACCAACCAGGAAGGGCATGGGTCCAACAAACATGTGGTGGAGCTCAGTCGTCGCATAATCCTGTCCACTTCATCCTCAGAAACAGGATCGAACTCAGTCCAGATTGCATTAGCTAGACCACTTGCACCCTCAGCATCAGACCACTGCAAATTGGAGTTCAATTATATATTTGAGTTTGATTTATAGCATTTGATTGGAAGCATAAAATTTCTATCAAATGGGAAAACAACATTTTGGGGAAATACTAAAATCTTCTAACATTTTAGAAGCTTTGTAATATATTACCTTCTTCAGCCCTGCCTTGTAATTTTCTCTTGAGTGTGCTCATTTTAAGCTATAGAAGTAATATACTAAAAACCAAATTAAATGGACACAGATTAGTATCTTTTACTTTTACAGCTTTATATGATTGACATTATTAAAAGCACAAATGCCAGCACTAACTGTTACTCTCTGGTAGAAAATCCAGTTAGTTCTTATAATTCTGCATGCTCTGTTATCTGGAGCTTTACACTACACTAACGAAGAACTTTTTAATTAACTTTGTTTTTTTTAAATATATATAATTTGTTTTCTTAGCAATAATACAAATGCCATTAAAAAAACACCAGATCAGTTGATTATTATTATAGCTATTTTAATTCTTTTTACTTTACATACTTCAGAGGTGTGTGTTGCCTTTGATTAAAAGCCATTTCCAACATGGAAAAATATATGGTTCTCTAGTATGAAACAAGCTCCCCTATAAAGTGAAAAGGTAGAATTTAGATTTTCTCAAATTATCTTTAGTGACCTACAGCTTTTTAAATAACCAAAGATGATGTTTACAAAAAAAGAAAAGAAAAATCGCTGCTGTCAGTCTTATTTTCCAAGCATGGAAATGGTCAAGGAAAAGTAGAAATTCTTTGTTTAACACAGAGAACATTTTACTAGTAGCCTTTGATTTCAATATTTTGTAGAATGAATATGGATGATTGCTTTAAAAAGCTTCTTTAATTATTATGATCCTACTAAATATTACAAATCTGTCTACTCTAATCATCTGTTTTTATCTTTAAAAAATCCCCAATATAAATAGATGTTTAAAATGTCTGTTGAACCAATGAGAAATGACAGCATTTGCAGGGTGGGATATACCCAAATGATTTTCACATAGTTTCTTCCTATGTTGATATCATTAAAGATATTAATATTTGTAATGGGAAAAATGGATGTCTTTATCTAAATTACATTTAGAATATAGGAGAGGAGTCTTAATTTTCCTGATTCTTCAACTTTTTAAGTGTCATATGTTTTGACTTCTACTTCTTTATGAAATGCAATTAAACATGCATTTAATTTTTCTTTTAAAAAAACTATTATAGGCACAACTGGAAAATAGCTCTTCTGATATTAAAATTGGCCTCTTTTTAGCAATAGGACTATTGAGTCTTCTGCATTAATGGTAGCAAGGCTTATCTGAAATATTGTAGGACAAAAATATAATTTTGATCCTCAAACAAAAATAAATTTACACTCTAGGATAATCTCAGTTGCAAAGCTGCAAATGAGCACTTGGGAGGACTCTTCTCATAAAAGTGACTTTGGATGGCATATAGCAATAAAATAACACTTAGAGTTATACCGCTTGATACCACTTCATAATGCTTTACAGCCCCCTCTAAGCAATTTACAGAGTCAGAATGCTGCCCATAACAATCTGGGTCCTCATTTTACCAACCTCGGAAGGATGGAAGGCTGAGTCAACCTTGACCCCATCAGGATTGAACTGCAGACTATGAGCAGAGTTAGCCTGCAATACTGAATTCTAACTACTGCACTATCATGGCTCTTTGGCAATATAACTTATTGCCAAACAATAATTTAAATCAGTTGAATTTTAAACCATTTGCAAGGAAATTTTTTAAAACTGAAAAATGATAGTATATTCAATTAAAATATGTCTTTGACCACCCATTTGGTTTGTCATCACATGCATTTGATTTTGGATTTATTGCCAATAGTGGCATAGGGTGAATCTAAGTCTACAATATTCTTTTATATATATAAAAATCAAAGGATATCCTAAAGGCAGATAAGTTATTTGCAAATAAACTTATAAAAAATTGAAATACCCTGTTATGTTAAATTGTTATGCATTTTTAAAGAATATTACACATATACATATACACATGTTTATTGAAATTCTTAGGTAATGAAAATGCCATCCAACATTTTTAACACATGTTGGAAATGTAAAATGGTTGTTGGGGCACATAATATGATGTGAACATTTCCTATTAATGCACTATATATTAGTATTCACATTTGTTAAGTAATGGTGATCAAACAAGTATATTTTAAAATACAAACATACTTTTTAATTATACAGCAAACATTTGAAATATTTTGGGTGAGCAAAACCACCCAAATTGAAACATTAATCAATGCTTAACTGGTTTCATGATCTGTTTAAAAGTTTTGCTACATTATTTTTTAATTTCATATAATGTGCTTTTCTTGTTAAACATTGGAATGTCAAGAGAGTTAAAATTAAAGTCTTCTAAATAATTGAAAAACTCTTTAGTGTATTTTACATACATAAAGTAAATGAACATCAAAACTATTTCTAAACACACATGTATGTGTATATTGTCTTAAATAAAAAGAGCACTTGGCTGATAAACCTAACATAGAGATAAAGGTTTCTTAAGCTTCTAGCTTTCTTATTAGTTTAAAGTACTTAATAATTTAGCTATTAGTCATTTGTCTTGCTTTTAATCCCTTCCACTCCTAATCTTGTAGAGCACCACAGAATACGAATTTTAGCAAGTATATGAATTTGGGAAGCTAAACTCATTAAAGAATCAAAGTGAAAATAATTTTCACCTTTATTGTACATTGAGTTTTCAATCTAAAATTAAATTTAAATGCATTATCCCAATTAGGCCATGGAGCAAAACATCAATTCTTGATCATCTAATCAATTGTTTAAGAATGATTGTTTTAAAGAAAGTTGCAAAAATTTAGAAAGGGGGCTTGTCCATCACCCTCCATATCCAAACACATTGTACAAAAGCCATTCTAAGATGTGAGAGTTTGGAAGAGATGGTCAAATTTTTCCCTCCCCAATCTTGAAGACTTCTAGATGTTCTTAGGCTATTTTCAAATATTTGATACACTAGGTATCAGCTGTATGCATGTCTACTCAAAACCCAAATGAATTTATCTGCACTGGCTCCCATATGCTTAGGATATTACTATATCCTATAGTACACTCCTATTCAGAGGTGGTATTCAGCAGGTTCTGACCAGTTCTGGAGAACTGGTAGCAGAAATTATGAGTAGTTCAGAGAAATGGAAAATACCACCTCTGATTGGCCCTGCCCTCATCCATTCTATGCCTCCCAAGTCCCAGCTATTCAGCTGGGTCTTCTTTTGTTGCCCAACACAGGAAAACAGAGCTGGAAAGCAGGTTAGTGGGGTGGGAGGGAATGTGATTTTGCAGTAACCTTTCCCCAGGAGTGGGGAGGGAATGGAGACTTTACAGTATCCTTCCTCTAGTGTGGGGAGGGAATGGAGATTTTATTTTATTTTACTTTATTTATTTATTTATTTATTTATTTATTTATTTATTTATTTTTGGGACTTGTATGCCCCATCTCTCAAGACTCGGGGCTCACAGCTAAAAACAACAACAATAAATAATTAAAAAAGATTAAACCAAATTCACAAGCCCAAAAGACGAATTTACAATACTTAAAAATATAAAACCATCCCCCCAAGAAGGGTCACAGCCCAGATTGGTCAAACAACCAGGTCTTCAAATCATGGCGGAAGGTGTGGAGGTCAGGGGCCAGGCGGAGCCCCAGGGGGAGTTGGTTCCAGAGGTCAGGGGCCGCGACAGAATAGGCTCATCATCGGGGGACCGCCAGCCGGCATTGGCCCGCCGATGGGACCCCAAGGAGTCCTTGCCTGTGTACTCACACAGGGCAGCTGGCATTCGATGTCGGCAGGAGTCGCTCCCTTAAATATTGAGGACCCATGTCATGAAGGACTTTGTATGTTAAAACTAAAACCTTGAATCTCACCTGGAGTGCAACCAGCAACCAATGCAGGCAGCGCAGGAAGGGGGTAACATGGGAGAATCGGGAGACTCCCATCACCACCCGCGCCACCACATTCAGCACCAGCTGCAATCTCCAGATGGTATGCAAGGGCAGTCCTAAGTAGAGAGCGTTGCAGTAGTCGAGTCTAGAGGTAACAAGGGCGTGAGTGACTGTGCACAGGGCATCTCGGTCCAGAAATGGGTGTAGTTGATGAACAAGCTGGGCAAAGACCCCTACCTGCTCCTCCAACCAGAGCCGTACATCCAGGAGGACCCCCTATCCACAGGGGGCAACACCAATCCCCCTATGGCCAAAGATGGATATTCCTGACTGGGCCGAGATGCCGGTATGCACAGCCACTCAGTCTTGGCCGGGTTGAGTCAAAGCATGTTCCCGCTCATCCAAATGCACGCATCCAAACACTGGGTCATCAGGGAGAGGGCATCACTGATCTGGTTCAGGGTGGAGATGTACAACTGGGTGTCATCTGCGTACTGATGAAATCTCACCCTGAAACCACGGATGATCTCACCCAGCAGCTTCATATAGATGTTAAATAGCAGAGGGGAAAGAACAAACCCCTGAGGGACCCCACAAGAAAGCACCCTCGAGGTCAACCTCTGCCCTCCCGCCAATACCAACTGCGACCGCCCCGAGAGGTAGGAGGTGAACCACCGAAGCACAGTGCCCCCCACTCCCAACCCCTCGAGGCGTCACAAAAGGATACCATGGTCAATTGTATCAAAAGCTGCTGAGAGGTCTAATAGGACCAGGACAGAGGAAAAACCCCTGTCCCGAGCCCTCCAGAGATCATCCAACAGTGCGACCAATGCCGTCTCCGTGCTGAAACCAGGTCGGAAGCCCAATTGATATGGATCCAGGTGGTCCGCTTCATCCAGGAAGAGTGGAAACTGCCGAGCCACCACACTCTCAACAGCCTTCGCCAAAAAGCGAAGGTTGGAGACTGGACGGAAGTTGTCTAACACAGTCGGGTCCAGGGCAGGCTTCTTCAGGAGGGGTCTCACCACCGCCTCATTCAAGGTGGAGGGAAAAACACCCTCCCTTAATGAAGCATTGACAACTGCCTGGAGCCAACCGCAGGTGGCTTCCCTGGCAGCATAAGCCAGCCAGGAAGAACACGAGTCCAACAAACATGTGGTGGAACTCAGCCGCCGCGTAGTCCTGTCCACTTCATCCTCGGAAACAGGATAGAACTCATCCCAGATCACACTGGCCAGACTGCCTGTATCCCGTTCCGCAGACCACTGCAAATCAGAGGACAACCCGCTCCAAATCCGAGCAATCTTATCCGACAGATATTGACCAAACTCCTCAGCCCTTCCCCGCAATGGGTCCGTGCCCCCCCTCCGTACGAAGGAGAGAGCGGGTAGCCCGAAACAGGGCGGCTGGGCGGTTATCTGTGGACGCTATGAGAGCGGAGAGATAAGACCTTCTCACCACTCTCATAGCTACCAGGTAAGTCCTAATATGGGCTCTTAGCTGGGCTCGATCGGACTGGGAGTGGGTGGACCTCCACCTGCTCTCTAAACCCCTCCGATGGTGTTTCATCTCCTGGAGCTTTTCCGTATACCAAGGAGCCATCCGGGATCCACAGCGTGTGAGGGGATGCATGGGGACAACCCTGTCGAGGGCATCTGACGCAGTCTGTTGCCAAGCAGATGCCAGATCCTCTACATAGCTGTGGGCAAGGGAAGAGGGAAAAGACCCCAGTTCCGTCAGGAACCTCAGGGTGCATCAGGCATCTGGGGCGGAGCCATCTAAGTGGCTCCTCATCCCAGCACTGGGGGGTAGCCTCTTGGAAGACCAGCTGTAGGAGATAGTGATCAGACCATGGAATGGGCAACGCCACAAAAGTGGCTTGCCCTCTGTCACTACGCCACTACTCAGAGACAAAAACTAGGTAAAGAGTGTTTTCCCCCTCATGAGTCAGGCCCTGAATTAATTGAGTCAGGCCCATGGCTTCCATAGAAGCCATGAATTCCTGGGCCAAACCCGATGTTCCCCCCAGGGAGGGCAGATTGAAGTCCCCCAGGACTATAAGGCCAGGGAACTCCACCACCACCCCCGAGAGGACATCGAGGAGCCCAGGCAGGGCTGCTGTCACACAGCTGGGGGAGAGGTATGCGAGCAGCAAGCCCACCCGACCAACAGGCCCCCACCTCAGGAGGAGGGTCTCACTCCCGCCTATCTCTGGGACAGTGACCTCCCTTGGAAACAAGGTCTCCCGGATAACCACAGCCACCCCGCCACCCCTTCCCTGGTCCCGTGGCTGGTGCAAAACCCAGAAACCTGGAGGGCACAACTCAACCAGAGGGACACCAACCTCTGGGCCCAACCAGGTCTCGGTGATGCAAGCCAGGTCTGCAACCTCCTCCTCAATGATCTCACGGAGGAGGGAGGACTTATTAGCCACGGACCTGGCATTAAAATACACCAACGTAAGCCCAGGGGTCCCAGTTCCCATGCCCCCTAGGGAGGAGGCCATAGGGTTGGAGCGAGCAACCGCACAGAGATGGCGGGTGCGTGCTCCCAACACATGATATGGCCCTATGCCTCGACGTCTCCTGCCAATCCCAACCACCCTGGGAATCGTGGTCCCCACCTCAGACCCCGGGGCCCCACCAGCCCCCAACCCCCACCCTCCCCACCATGCACCGGGCTGCAAAAAGACCCATCCACCCCCCTCCCTAACCCCTTAAGATGACCAATTAAAAAATTTAAAAGTTTCCCCTTCCTGCCAAATTTAAAATTTAAACCCTTGGTCACAGCATGCCACCTCTCAGGATCCCAGGATCCATCATTAAGATAAGCTCTTGACAGCCCAAAGGGCCACTTCACAGACAGGGGGACCATCTGGAGGGCCCGTAGCTCCAGCAGGGAATAGGCAGGCATGACAAACACATCTCAGGGCAAATTGGTACAGGAGGTAGTTGGTTAGATGGAAATATTGCAAAGGTGGAAATAAAATACAAAGGGCCGGGCGATCAGTCCACAATCAGCAGCTCCCTCACAGCTGCTGAAGGTCAGAGTCAAAATAGACCAGTCACTGCTCTGCCACCACAGTGACTTGTGGCAAAAGTCCTGAGCATATTTTACAGTATCCTTCCCCTGCTACACCCACCAAGCCACAGCCACCAAGCCACACCATGCCCAGCAAGCCACTCCCACAGAACTGATAGTAAAAAAAAATTGAATCCCACCACTACTCCTATTGTGTACTCCTATAATTCTATAGGAGTACACAATAGGAGTAGTGGTGGGATTCAATATATCCTGAGAAATTATTACATAGTAGAGTCCATGACAAGAAATAAAACCCGTTTCATACCCATAGAACTTATATAGCTTTATTTTTTATTTATTTAAGATGTATTAAAATGAATCTCCAATTCAGAAAAGCTAATTCAGTTGCACTTGTTAAAAACAATGGTCAGACATAAATTCTCTGATGACAAAGCAATTTAGGCATAATTAATATTTATGGTTATTATATCTAAGTCTTGAAGACTAAACCACTACCTCTAAAATATGCTCATTTATTGCAAAGTATGATACATGCAATTTATTGTAATATAGAATACATGTAATATAGGATAACGTAATGTAAAATCATGCAATTTAAAGAAAGGAGAAAAACATAAGAAAAAAAAATAAAGCAATCTTCCAAACAGTAATGTTTCTTTTTCTCCCATTGAAGAATAGTTAAAGCCGTTATATTATTATACTTTATAAAAATCATGAATAACTCTAGAGAAGGTAATTATTATCTGGCTCATTTGTAGTAATTCAATGTTCTTTGATAGAATTAAACTTTATTAAAAAGCCAGAGAGTCAAAATAGCTTTCAATCACAGATTAAAAATTTAGCTATGATTAAACTGTTGAGAGTGCAAATAAATAAGATTATTAAGAAGATTAGATGACACAAGATCTAGAAGCCATGGAGACTGAGTTCTAGACCCACTTTAGGGATGAAAATCAGCTGGGTGACTTTGGACTATCATTCTCCCTTAACCCAACTCACCTCATAGGGTTGTTATTGTGGAGAAAATAGAAGAAGGAAAGAGTAGTATATGTTTGCCATCTTGAATTATTTAAAAAGTAGTAAAGATGGGATAAAATTCTCATAAATAAATCAATAGCTAATTCAAACCCCACTGAGCAAATTATTAGGTGAATTAAGAAGGGAATATTTATAAACAAACTGACATCTCTCTATCTCTATATATCTACATCTCTCCCTCTCTCTCTCTGTCTCTCTCTGAAGATGAAGCTAAGCAATTCAAGGTGAAGTTCTGCACCCATTTGCCTACAAGTGACAGACACACATATGATTAAATGTTTGATTAATTAAAAAATGAGAATAATTATTGCCATCTCCATTATTTAAGTGGAGACAAGAAATCTGAGGATTGTTTGGTCAGTGAGTATTCTCTAGATGTGTTTAACTTTTGCTGCTAGAATTTAAAGCAAGCTAGCAACAAAAATCTAACGCTTTTCTAACACAGTTAGAAAAAGCTGAGCTGGCAACACAATATAAAAGAAAAAAACTTTATACAGTTATTTTCTCAAGAAGAAATTTTAGCAAAGTAATCATCAGAGCAAGCTAGAAACTAATGTCTTTAATGTACATTTTTTTTGTGCATTAGTCTACAGCACAGCAATAATCATGGACCAGGAATGTTAATTCTTTATTTCAATAAAATGGAATAAACATTTCTGGATCAATTAATCCTTGTATGGAAATTGGATATTTCCATGCAAACAATGCTTTGGTAATTAGTAGGTCAGGTCATGACAGATGAGAAGTCTTTTTTTTTACTGTGAACACACTGGCACACATTAAAAATGAAATTATGTTGCTCTGTCTCAAAATATATGGAACAAAGCTGTGACTGAATCTAATGTTCTGCGTCATACACCACAAAGCCTCTTCCCAGAAGGAAACAAGGAAAACTGATCATGAGAGAATGTATAGCATCCCAGACAACACTGAGGACCCTGATCAAATGGCGCTTATATGCCATATCCTGGATAGAAGGAAGTGAACTTCCAATAATGTTATTACTGTTCTCACACTCTCTGCACTGCCTTCCTGTCCAAAGCAGTAATGCTTCCAAACCAGGGGTGGTATTCAGCTGTTTTGGACCGGTTCAGACGTACCTGTTGTTAAAATTCTGCCCAGTTTGGTGAACTGGCTAATCCCACTACTGGCTGGTCCTGGCCCCTGCCCTGGCCGTTTTTTGGGTCATTTTTCAGGCTGTTTTCCAGGCTCTTTTCAGCCATTTTTCAGGCAAAAAACAGTCCAAAAAACAGCCCAAATACAACTTGAAAATGGCTGAAAATTGGCCCAAAAATGCTCCCCAAAATGGCTGTTTTGCGGCCATTTTTCAGGTTGTTTTTGGGTATTTTCAGGCTGTTTTCTGGTCTATTTTCCAGGCAAAAATGCCCCAAAATGGCCAAAAATGGGCTGAAAAACAGCAACATGATTGTGGAGTGAAGACCTTATCAGGGAACAGATATGAAGAAAGAAAAGGTGGAATAATTGTACAACTCCCTTTCACTGCTAATCCTGAGAATCTCCTGCCTCCAAGCATCTCCAGTTTCCAATAGTTTCCAGACTCCAATAGTATCCAAACCTCTTGACTTTTTTACTAGGTGGAAAAAGAACATGTGACCTTGAAAATATCCACTTGAAGATGTTGGTGGCTGTTGGTGCCAAAGGAAGAGCTGGAACTATAGAGCTCTGAAAAATACATTGGATACTTGGTAGGTTGTCAAGCCTTACAGATGCTTGAAATAGATTATTGAATTGTATAATTTATGAAAGACTGCTTAAAAGAGCAATGTTGGTTTGGTTTATAAACTGCCTGGATTTTGCTTTTGAAAATACTTTGAATGCTCTTGGCAGAAAATATATTTTCCCCTCTGGTTTGACCATGGGAACTTCTGTAGGTGGATCTATGTATGCAAGTTGCTATATTGACCATTATTTAATTATTTAAATTAAATTAAATAATTATTTAAATTATTAATTTAAATTAAATAATTATTTCCTGCTTATTGTAGCCATAACTATGTGATTTCTATCTTTCAATTGCACTTACTTAAAAATAAGTTTTGTGGAAATTCACTAGATCTAGATCTAAATGAGAGGGTTTAGAAGAGTTAAAAAGGTTTATTGATCCACAGTCAAATGATTTAAATTAGTGTATAGCACCTGGGGGGTGGGCAAATGGATTGGGTTCTTCTTAGACGTATTGGCTCAGAATTTTGAGAACTATTGAGAGGAAGCCTATCTTAAATCAAGATGCTTTTAGTCCCACTTTATTCACAGAAAGTAAAGTTGCAAAATTAAAAGGAAGATTTCCATGCCACTGGATTTGCATCAGCTGCTGAACTCCCAGTTTTCATTCCCTTGTGTACTTAATAACATTTGATTGTGCAATTTCTGCTTTCCAGTTTTGGACCTGAATTTGAGCTCCTTTAACCCATCACCTCTCTAGGTAATTACTTCTAATATTGAACTGCTCTTCACATGAGGAAAAGTTTTTTGCAACATTTAATCAGAATCTACCTTCTTAAAACTTAAAACCCTTGTTCTATATTCTACACCCTGGAAAAATAGAAACTAAATATTGATCATCTTCAGTGAGAGATCCTTTTAAGTACAGGTAATCCTTGACTTACAACCACAATCGACCCCAAAATTTCTGTTGCTAAGTAAGACTATTATTAAGCAAGTTTTGCCCCATTTTATTACCTTTCTTGCCATAGTTGTTAAGTGAATCACTGCAGTTAAGTTTAACAGGGTTGTTAAGTGAATCTGGCTTCCACATTGGCATTGCTTGTCAGGTGGCTTTAAAACAAAATGGCTGAAAAACAGGCTGAAAAAATGAAGGAAGGAAAGAAATGGGAATGAGGAGAAGGAAGGAGGAAAAGAAGGAGAGAAGGAAGGAAGGAAGGAAGGAAGGAAGGAAGGAAGGAAGGAAGGGGTTAATCCAGCTTTAGCTTAGTCTCTTTCAGAATTGCCTGCACAGAAGTATTGTCAATCCTTCTCCTTCTGCTATTTATTTATTATTTTTGGGGTGCAAATGGGCTTTAATTGTAAATTGCTTCTGAGGAGTCAATAGGACTTATTGCCTCTGCCACTTCAGGTATGAAATGTTGGCTGTTATGACACAATATGTTGCTTTTTAATAAGCTCAGCTTCCAATGTCTTACTTTCCTTGGTGATGGGAGCAGAATGCTTTGTTGGTCTCTCCCCATCCTTTCACTGGGGGGGGGCATTTGCACCAGGAAACTGAGGGTTGGTTAACCCTTTCATTTCTGGAGGTGTGGCATATAGGCCTAAGGCCTGGGGAAAAGGAGAGTGGCCTAGAGGCAGGGATGGGTGTGATGAGTGATGTTGAGTTGGCCACACCCACTCAGTCACATGACCACCCAACCACATCTACCCAGCCAGTCATTAGGACAGAGAACTAGTGGTTAAATTATTTGAATCCTACCACTGTTCCAAATCAATCAGTATGTAATACGACAGGATGGTCTTGATCATCCCTCTGTAGAAAGTGGTAAGGAAGACGTGTTCTTGTCATTTGATGCAGAAAATGCAGGTGTTACTGTGCCCACTTCACCAGTGTCTCACTACAGATTAATTACTGATGTCAAATTAAAAAATGCCAAAGAAAACAATGTATTACCACCAAAAAAGACTATTCATTACATTTCTACACCACCCATCTAGGCCTATACTTTTATACCAAATTCCACTTTAACAGCTGTATGGTAGTAACATCAGTTGATAACAAATCCCACATCTGATTAGATAATATTATAGCAATAATAGCCATATTGCTAGGGGTTTCTTTTTTTCTTTTTCAATAAAATAGACAAGAAATGGGTTAAGAAGATGGCATGAATAGGAAACTGAACTGAAGCTGCAGAGGAAGTGGAAAAAGGAATAAATGACAAGCAAGCAAAGATAGAATGGGGCGAGCTTGGCTGCTGAAGAGATACTGTTTGAAAATGCTTCCAAAAAGAAGTCATCATTGGAATTGGTATGCAAAAAAGGTGCTGCTGCATGAGATTAATCTATCCTATACAGATATATGGGCAGGAAGAAAAGGGACAGTATATACCAGAAAGACTATTCAATTCTGCTAATGGGAAGAAATTGCCAGCGGGTTTAATTGAACCCCTTGATTAAAACTTTGGAGAATTTAACAGCAACTACATTTTAGGACAGGAAGAGAGATGCTTATATTTTAGATTTAGAGAGATGTCTAAATTGTAGATCAAGCTTTTATAAATTATTGACTACCTTTTAAACGCATTTGAAGATTCAGGAGTCCAAGGAAAACTGTAGTTCTGTTTTTGGCAATGTTGTACTTTGAAAGCTGTTAATACTTTAGAATGCTGTTAAAAATAAAATCTACAATAAGAATATTGTGCTCTTAGCATGTTTCAACAAACTATTTCATAGGAGAAATCCTTGTTTATATTTTTCAAATGGAATTGATCAGAAAATTTATTATTTATTTATTTATTTATTTATTTGGATTTCTAGGCCGCCCCATCTCACGAAGGACTCGGGGCGGCGTACAACCATCTAAAAACAATAAAATACAAATATCACAACAGTTAAAAACTAACTAGAAACCCAATCAAAATTAAAATCATAAGACAAATCGTTAAAACTCCCATCCCCCCACTCAGTCCAGGTTGACAAGTTGGAATAACCATGTCTTCAAGCCACCATGGAAGGAGCAGAGGTCAGGGGCTGTCCAAAGCTCAGGGGGAAGTTGGTTCCATAGGGTGGGTGCTCCCACAGAGAAGGCCCTACTCCTGGGGGTTGCCAGCCGACATTGTCTGGCTGATGGTACCCCAAGGAGGCCCCATCTGTGAGAGCGCACGGGACGTTGGGAGGCCGTTGCTGGCAGCAGGGTCTCCCGCAAGTTCCCCGGTCCTAAGCCATGAAGGGCTTTGTAGGTTAATACCAACACCTTGAAAAATCAGATTACTGTATTATGTTCTAAGTGTCCTTTAGATAAAAAGGCTACAATTATGAGATTCCTCAGCAGTAATCTTGCTGGCCAAAGAACTATGCAGTTTAAAATCCATTTATTTGAAGGATGAATAGGTTGAGGAAGGCTGAATTAGACTAATATATCAGGAATTTCTCACTTCATTTATCCTATTTATTTCTGAACTTTCCATACAAAGATGTATTTACTCTTATGTGAATGATTTCTATTTTATTGCTCTTTCACTATTTTGTTCCCTAGTTTTCCAAAGCAGATTTGGAAAGTGTAGGGACTGGGACAATATTAAGAACTTGTTCTGCATCACAACAATGGGACAATTAGATGTAATTCAGAAGATAGTCTTCATTTTTGGAAAATAGAGGAGGCAAGAAGAAAAGTCTTTCTAATAACAAGGTGTAATAATTTATTCATCTCTGGTGTTATCCATGATTGCATCAAAATATGACATAATCTTATTGTTGATTTTATTTTTCACAGCCCTCTGAAGAATTAACAGCTTTCAAAGTACTGAAATAGCAAACCAGTGTGATATCTGATCAAGTTCAATGCAGTTTCCAGTTTCACTACTTTCTGTAGAATACAGCTAAACATATTTTACTATCAATAGCATGTAAATGGGTTATGCCTTGTTGATGCCAAAATGGAACATTTCTGCCATAAAATAACTTTCATAGTAATTAAATCCCCAATAGTATGAACACTACTGAAGAAGTTTAACTAACTCAAAAACTTGTACATTATTCTGTTACTTTGAATTGGCCTAATAAATAAGTTGTTTCAACATTTCGCTTCCTCCCTCCTTTGTTATGTATATTACAATTCAGCAGAGGGATTTTTAAATGAGAGCAAAAGATTCCAAAGTATCTAAAGCTAATAATATAACAGATAGGGGTTGGTGTGTATATTAGACACCAACTGTTTTTGGCTCAAAAGAGCTATTTTCAGCACCCATATTTGAAGAGCTGATTTTGATATGTTTGGTGAAGGCTTCCAAGAAATGGAACACATCAACTCTGTAGACAAACACATTAAGTTTGCATGAAAAGATGTTAAGGAAAACAGTCCTTAGAGGGGGAGGAATAAGATACCAGCTATCTCCAGTCCACAACACAACTCTTTCAGCAGTTCTAAGAATATTCCACAACCAATTACACACTGATTCAGGAGACCCTGAGGGCACAAATAAACCCCCAAGTGGCCTCAACTGTTCTCACAGAGAGTGCTAACAACCAGATAACTGCAAACAAATATAAACCTTCTATTCCTCACCAGCACCTTCTGGTCAGAATTCATCCTTCCATATCCCCCATCATCCAGCCTCAGCTATCAGTATTTATCTTTCCACCCCAGCTTCCTGCCATCACAACTGATGAGTTTGGATGAGAAAATATTTTGTTCTCCTTTCTTTTGTTCTTTTTCCACAAGGGAAAAAAAACCAGTCCAGTTGCCTTTTGAAAAAGCACCTTTGAGATTATGGCAGGGCTGAGATTCTACCTGGTTGGGCTGGTTCTATAGAACCGGTTGTTATGATTCTGAACAGTTCAGAGAATCAGCAAATTGCACCACTGGCTGGCCCCTCCCCTCCCCACCCATTCACTCCTGGCATGCATGCCATCCAACTTGCCTGCGTTGTGCCTTGGCCGAATTTTTGGTAAGTTGCTATTTTTCCTTTTCTTTTTTCAACCATCAGCTGTTCTGACTATCAGCTGTGCTGGGAGATTTAGATTAGCTAGAAAGCAGGAAATTGATGGATTTCTTTCTTTCTAGCTAATCTAAAAGCAGAACTGAACCTTCCTTAGGACTGAAACTTCTATTTTTCAGTGCAGACTCAGGTAGCAGATTGCAGAAAGATAGAACTCTGAGTGAATCTGTGATTCTGCAAGCAACTCAATCTGCCTGCCTGCTTTGCCTGATTTTGGGTAAAAGTTGCTCTTTTTTATAAAAAAAATCAATATTTACATAAATATTTACCATGTTTACATACAAGCCACACCCAGCCAGTTACATAACCACCAAGCCATGCCCAGTCAGCAAGCTATGCCCACCCAGTCACATGACCACCAAGCTACACCCGCAAATTAGGCCATGCCCACAGAACCAGTTGTTGAACCAATTTGAATCCCACTCCTGGATAGCAATACAAATGGATTTGAAATAAGATTTTGGAATTTATTATAGAAATCCTTCCTGTGGGAAAATACTCTTGGTTTGAATTTTCTTTTAACAAAAAGTAATAGGATGAGACTTTGAAGACTGAACATTAGAATGAACCAGAAAGAAGTAAAGATTGGAATTAAAGGAGAAACTTAAATTTGACTTACTAATACACAATAATTTTAAAACTGGACATCTTGGGGGATATAAAATAAAAGTAAGAATTATAAAGTTAGTTTATTTGATTGAGTTTAAAATTTATAAGCTGTCTCTGATAACTCTTAATGAACTTTTACTGATCAGGACAGAAACAATGAGGTTTTAAGGATTTGTTTATAGATAAGAAATCAGATATGGAAAGATATCATTTATTGTATTTTGAGAGAAGATGATAAGCTACTAAAATTATATTTGTGATGAAGGAGGAAGTCATTTCTTTATATATTTTTCTTCTTTCTTCCTTTTTTTCTTCCTTTTTGGCACTTCCTTTTTTTCTTTTTTTTCTTTGATTCTATTTATTTTCAATGGTTCTTACTTTTTACTTGTAATGTTCAATAACATTACTATAAAAATAATAAAAAAGAAAAGCTGAATCTACTCTTCAGTTTCCATAGAAATTATATTTTATAGAAATAATATATCACCCCAGGGAAAAGTAATCTGTTAAGTAAATAAAGGTCTTAAGTAACAAGGGGTGAAACAGACAACTCCCCTTTGGCTATAAATTTGATCAAACAACAATAAATAAGATTTAAGAAAAAGCATGCATAATGTTTATGTATTCAATAAAGATACATAATGGCACTCAATGTTAAGAGTTTTACAATATGCAGCCTTGCCTACCATGGAGTATTTTCTGCTCCTGATACAAGGCTCTGCTCTTGATACAAAGGTATTAAAAATAATTTAACTATTGATACTTATGTCAACTTGAGGCATGGCTGCTGCCTCAGCTTTGAGGGCAAAACAGCAGACTTAACAGTTCTGTTTAACCTACAAAAATCAGCAGCCTATATAAATGGGTTCAGCTTGAGTCCAAGTCAGCACTTCATGGTAAATAGCTCACACTGTTTCTAAATCTGCCTGCACAGTAGTTAATTTTTAATGCTTCTCAAAGCAGGTATAATTGGCCCAATAACTCCCTGTACACCAGCATCTTCTTTTCTAAAGGCTGCACTTTTCATTATAATTGATGGCCATCTTCTGAAAAGGAGATTGGCTTTCCCTCTGTTATCAGCCTAGTGCTTGTAGCAGTGAAGCAATCCTTATGCAAACATCCTCATATATGTGTGTGTGTGTGTGTGTGTGTGTGTGTGTATGTGTATATGTATATGTATATGTATGTAGGTCTTGGTGTATTCGGGTCTTGTCCCGTTTAAGATTGAGAATACCTTGGCAACGTTTCGATGAGATCCCACTCGCCATCTTCAGGCTGGTTTCTTCGGCTTTGTGCTTCTGCCAGCAAAGCGTGATCTGAGCTGCCTTCTCTCTATAAATACTGGAGGGGAGGTGTGGTGTGCTGGCTCTGCTGTAAGTGGGTTGGTTGGCTGTGTTTTTGGCTGTGTTGTGCTGTGTAATTTGGCCACATAGGAAAGAAAAACTGGACAACTTCCTCACACATCTCAACAGCCTACACCCCAAAATACAATTTACCATGGAAACAGAAACCAACAACCAACTTCCGTTCCTGGACGTCCTAATTTACAAAAAACCCAATGGCTCCCTAGGACACACCATCTACCAGAAGAAGACACACACCAACCGCTACTTAAATGCACAATCCCATCACCGCCCTGCACAGATCAACTCCGTAGCCAAGACCCTCATCTCCAGAACCGAACCTAGCTGACAAAGACCACTTGAGAACAGAATTACACACCCTCACTAAGGTATTAATGTCCAATGGATTCCAAAGAAGCACAATCACCAACCTAATCCTAAGGGAGACTCCCCCCAAAAACCAAGACACAGAACAGGACAATGGCATCGCCCTCCTCCCTTACATCAAAGGCACCACAGATAAAATCAGCAAAATTCTTCACAAACACAATATCAGGACAGCCTTTGGCACTGACCAAAAATAGCCAACATCTTAAGAAACCCCAAATACAAGATCCAGCTAGAAAACCAAGGAGTTTATGAAATACCATGCAAAATTTGCCCAGCCACATACATTGGACAAACCAACAGGAGAATAAATGCACACATTGCAGAACACAAGAACGAAGTCAGAAAAGAAGAAAAAACTTCCTCCCTTTTCCAGCACCTTAAAGCCACAGGACATGAAATTGATTTTGAGGGATCCAACCTTATCTCCAACACTGAACACTTCAACAAGAGAATAATTAGGGAAGCCATCAAAATAGAGAAACACCCCCATAACATGAATAAACGGGATGATACTTCCCACCTACCAGACATCTGGAAACTAGCCCTAATCAACAGATGAGTCCCGGCCACAAAAACCAACACCAGACCCAAGGTGACACATGATGCCACCACCAATCTCCCTCACCAGACTCAAACCCAAACCCACCCCACAGACAAAAGACAACTACCGTCCAGAAACCAGACCATAGCTGCAACTCCAGCTGCTACACCCCTCTCCGACCCCCAAACTAAGCAAACTGACACATGCTATAAACACGTAGCCAGACCTCAAACTCGGAGCCAAACCAAGGCCCAAAATGTCACATCACAGCCTTCCACCCAGGATACTACATCATGGAACTCAGGAGATTACAACACAAAACCTCAGGAGGTTGCAACACAGACAACGACCCAGGAGATAACAGCACAAGACCCAGGATGTCACAACAATAAAACTCAGAAGGTCATCACACAGCCCACTACCCAGGTAGCTACAACACAAAAGGCTGAAGGACACACAGCCACTACCTCAGCCACACAGGCTCTTACAAAAAAGCCAACCAATCAGCAAACACCAATTCCATCAACCAATCAAGAAGCGACAACACAGCCAAAAACACAGCCAACCAACCCGCTTACAGCAGAGCCAGCACACCACACATCCCCTCCAGTATTTATAGAGAGAAGGCAGCTCAGATCACGCTTTGCTGGCAGAAGCACAAAGCCGAAGACACCAGCCTGAAGATGGCGAGTGGGATCTCATCGAAACGTCGCCAAGGTATTGTCAATCTTACACGGGACAAGACCCGAATACACCAAGACCTACATACCTTTACCCGTGAAAATCTACGAAAACATGTATATGTATATGTATATATTGCGTGTGTGTGTTCCCACACAAGCTTCATTTCTCTGTACTAGAGGCAATTCCAGGCAGCTTTCCACTCTACCTATCAAAGTCTACAATTATTGCAAATATAAACTCAAATCTAGTCCTTATATGCATTTTTCACTGTCTTTCTGCACATACTCAGTGAATCATTTATAGCCACTAGGTGAGTTCTTTTCTCTTGGCTGGAAATACAGGCCCTCCTAACAGGATAGGTACAGACTTCAATGGATAGTTAGAACGGCAGGGAAAAACAATTAAAATCAGCCTGCCTTCCATTGAGAACCTGTATACTGCATAGATAAGAAAGAGGGCTGAGAAAATATTTACTGACCCTTCACATCCTGGACATAAACAATTTTGACTCCTCCCCTCAGGACGCTGCTATAGGGCATTCCATGGCAAAACAGCTAGACACAGTTTTTTCCCTTGTGCCATCACTCTGTTGAACACCTGATTCTCACTGTGCTGTCTTATGTCTAAGGATATTTACCAATGTAGTACAACTATATTATTATTATCCTCATCTTTTCTACTACCTTCTCCTACTGGTATCTTATATTACTTTGTTGTTTGTATATACACTGAGACGTTATGCACTGGAGACAAATCCCTTGAATGTCCAATCACACTTGGTCAATATAGTATTTCATTTCATTCCACTCCACTCCACTCCACTCTCCACTCCACTCCACTCCATTCCATTCCATTCCATTCCATTCTTTCTGTTAACATTAACTGCGAAATGTTCTAGACCAAGGATCTTCAAACTTGGCAAGTTTAAGACTTGTGGACTTCAACGCCCAGAATTCCTGAGCTAACATGACTAGAGGAGGAATTCTTGGAGTTGAAGTCCACAAGTCTTAAAGCTGTCAAGTTTGAAGACCTCTGTTCTAGACAATCAGCCAATCCTTTTGCTTTGATAAAAGGAGTTGATAGAAAACTCTTCCAGGTTTTCCTTAATTTGTTGTCAGACCTAAAGTAAGATCTATAGTACATGTTTTTTGTGACTATAGCATTACAGAGAACATCAATCAGTCTTTACTGCACTCAAGTTAGACAATCTCAGCAAGTCCTGGTTTTCTTCCCACCTCTGTGTATCTGGTTACAAATCAACACAATCTTTGTTTCTCTTCTTCTAAAATAATGTATAATTACAGGCTTGCATCCACCCCCACAACCATCCATTGTTTGTTTATCTGCATTTGTTTAAAATACAATCCTTAATACAGGTATAGAGGAGAGGAACAGGTCAAGAAATCTTTCCAGTGGTGACAAAATCATTGATATAATGCCACTGTAATCATGTTGCAAATCTCAAAGAGAAGAAACAGCTTTTTACTATTTGGGAGAATGTGAAGGGGAAAATTGCTAATGTACATTAGCTTCATGAAAACACCAGGAAGATAGAAAATTCTTAGTTTGGATTTAAAATGAGATTTGGAATATCTCTAAGGGTATAGATGGCCTGCTTTCCTTTCTGATCTATGCACCCTGTTAATAATATCCTGCAGTATATTTACATGGGAATACATGCTATTGATTGCGTTCCTAAGGCAAGGAGGTATGCATCTTTTTTTTAAAAAGGGAAGTATGACAAGGACATAAATTTTCATAGTTGCTAATATTGATACATGTTAGTTTACAATAAAATAAAAATTAGTTTAGATGCCCTCTTAGTTTATAATTATGCTGCTGAAAATAAGGAAGATAGTGTAGGACATGCATTTAATTATATTTTATCTTACTCATACTTCATCTTATGTGGAAACATTCTTTCATTTTTTCAAGTTTTTCATACATTCATTTTTAAACCCTCACCTTTCCCAGTAGCCTTTTTACATCAACATTCTACTTATGTCTCTCTCTATATCTGATTCTTGTAGATACTGATCTTTTAATTTTGTTAAACTAGCTTCAGTTTTATCTCCATGGACATCAATGTAACTAGGCAGCTGGCATTAAAACAATCAAAGTTCATTTACTTGTTTGTGCATCATCTATGAAAGTCAAATGTTATTCTAAAATCTGCTGTATTACAACTGAAAATTCTTATGGGAGAGAGTCAGGGAAAGGAGAGAACAATATTCTCATTTTTGAAATGTTAATTACCTATTTCACAAAAAAAATGCTGAAAAAGAAGTCATAGAAAAATATATTATAAATGCATTGTAGTTTTATAGCATATTTTCAGATATTTCTTGAAGCACAACGTTATTTACAAAGCTGTATCTGATTCCATCCCAACAATGGGATGAAATTCAAGGTTGCATCTGTATATTGCATTCTTCAGTGGAATGTAGGGACAAAGGCATTTGACAACAAGAGAACATCTTTATGTCTTTCCCTCTATCTGTAACTCATCTATATCTATATATCATCTATATTATCATATATATCTATCATCTAATCTATCTATTCTATGTCTATTTATCATTATACTTCCTGTATATCATTCTATTCATCATTATATCTATCTATCTATCTATCTATCTATCTATCAATCAATCAATCATTATACCTACTGTAGCAGTACATCTAATCTACCTACCTACCTAAAATATCATAGAACAAATAGTATTGCTTTCTGGCTTTTCTTACTGTCTCTCTGAACTTAGATTACCAGTCTTCAGGTTCCATGAGGCCATGATCATAAAGCAAGCCACAGGAGTTTATTTATCCCAGTTTATTTCTCATGTAGTTCTATAGTCCCTGAGATGTTTGTTGGAGAATATCTATTGGAAATTAAAACTATTTTCCTAAACTTTGCAAGCAAGTGTCTGACCCTTCCAAGACTGCACTGGTGAAATTCAGAGATAATCATATAAAGGTGAGCAATTTCTCACTTATTTTCAGTGGAAAAGAAATAAAAGGTAGCCTTAAGCACCCAGTAAGTTTAGAGCCTTTATAAAATGTATCATTCCTGAGAAAGTATATTGAATAATTTTACAAGACTGAATATTTCAAACCAACTCTGTTTGGTGATGATGCATTATTACCAACCCACCATCTAGTCTTCAAGAAGTATAGAAACCAACATCCTGACCATTACTCCTGTTTAAGTAAATTATGTAAATGAGTTTATCATTTATCACTTATCTTTGATAAAGGGGAAAGTTTGTGGGGATGCCCAAAGCTGAGATAGTTTACTTGTTCAGTAATTATTACTGCAGCCCATTGTTTCAAACCCAGTGTATACATGTTCTAATATATAATATTTATGAATGTTTTCAAATATACAAATAGTTATCCTACAATGTATCAGAAAAAGTATGGTATATCTGAATATATGTAATAATACTTTTTTCAGTCTCCAGAAATGCTGGAAATTTCAGACTACATCTTAACCTGTTACTCCAAATAATACTTAACAAATGTCCTCCTGAAAGGGAAGAGAATTTTCAACAGAAATTGAGATCTAGTTTTAGTCTTAGCGATATTTAGTAAAGTTGACAGAAACTATGATTTTAATACTTTTTGGCTTCCAGGCCTCTTATTTTAGCATATTGTTTGTATCATCTACCAGCATCCTGGCATTTTTCAAAAGAAAAATATGGCTTATTTTATAGGGCATGATTCTAATCTTTTCCACAAAAATTTAGTCATCAGCAAATAGGATTGAAGATATCCAAAGACTATTTTTTGCTGCCCACTCATCTAAATAGAAAGCCAGTTAGGGCATCAGTGTAGAAACCAGGAGATTTTGAGTTCTAGGCCTACCTTGGGCATGAAGCCAGCCAATCATTCTGTCTTAGGCCTAGAAAGAAGGCAATGGTAAACCACTTACAGTTAGATTAAGAGTTGGAAGGGACCTTGTAGGTCATCTAGTCCAACACCCTGCCCAAGCAGGAGACCCTACACCATTTCTGACAAATGACAGTCCAATCTGTTCCTGAAAGTCTCAAGTGATGAAGCTCCCACAACTTCTGAAGGCAAGTTGTTCCATTGGTTGATTGCTTTCACTGTCAGAAAATTTCTCCTTATTTTCAGGTTAAATCTCTCCTTGTTCAGTTTTGATCCATTATTCCTTGTCCGGCCTATGGGAGCTTTAGAAAATGGCTTGACCCCTTCCTCTCTGTGGCAGCCCCTCAAATATTTGAAGGCTGCTATCATGTCTCCCCTGGTTCTTCTCTTCACTAGACTAGCAAAGCCCAGTTCCTATAGCCATTCTTCATATGTTTTAGTCTCCAGTCTTCTAATCATCCTGGTTGCTCTTCTCTGCACTCTTTCTAGAGTCTCAACATCTTTTTATAGTGTGGTGACTAAAACTGAATGCAGTACTCTAGGTGTGGTCTTAGTAAGACTTTGTAGAATGGTATTAGTACCTCACTGGATCTTGATCATATCCCTCTGTCAATGCAATTTAGGGTTGCATTGGCTTTTTTGGCTGCTGCTGCACACTGCTGCCTCATATTTGGCTGGTTAACCACTAGGACCCCAAGATCCAAGACTCCAAGAAAACTACAGGGATTTGTTCAGGCAATTGCCATGAGTCAACCCTGATTCTGAATTGAAGAGGCTATGCCTAAAATAAAGCCATGTACTATTTGATGAAAACACAACTTCATTGTATTGTGATACATCTCAGATGAAATAGAAGGCACTTGAGAGAAATATACATTTCTATGAAAGTCATCTTCAGTGATGAATATTTGCTATGGTCCAACCCTCCGAGTCTCCAGTATTTATATATTCATCTGTAAACACCACTAGAGATAATAATTTTGCAAAGAAAGGATTTTTCTTGATTTCTAAGTGATAAATTCATTAAATGTAGAAGGAAGTAATTTTTCCACATTACACATAATTAAAATATGGCATTCATGTTTCAGTCATCAAATAATAGACACATATTATGGAGGTTAAAGCTATCAAAGGCTAGTGGCCATGAAGGCAATATATTACTTCCAATCTCAGAAGCAATATATTTCACAATTCCTATTCTATTGTCAGAGAATGCAAGCAAGATGATTTAATAGAGGTGATGTCCTAAATTTCATCTCCACAATAGTTTCTAGTTGGTCATTGTGGGAAGAAAACTCAGGAATAGATAGGCATCTGATGCAATTCATCAGGGCTCTTTTCATTATAAAATGACTGGAGCCTATTAAAATAAAGTTATCTTTGGGGAATGATTATTACTGCAATTTGGTTTCAATAATGCAAACTTTTAATTAACTAAGTTTAGACCATCTTAAGAAAAAGAGCAAGTTCTGCTTCACAAATTATAAATAAGAAAAGGTAGTGAATCCAAATGATTTAATTTTTCATAGATCTCTGCAGAAGTTACACAAATGAGCATATAAAGTTGGTACAAATAAATGTCTCTACTTATTTCCTATCCTCCTTCCTCATGTGACAAACTATTCCTTTGAAGAAACAAATTTGGAACAAAGCTCAGTAGGAAGCAACCACAGAATTTTACAAATAAATGCATAGAAGGTCAAGTACAATTGAGTTGTTACAATATCAATTAATAGAAATAGACATTTCCTCTTCCTCCTTTTCTTCTTGTAGACAGTAGCTACCTTCTTTTTCCTTTGTCTGATTTAGAGTTATCTTTTTCAGCATGTAACAAAGCCAGTTCTTTGATTCCCTTAAAAGTCCTTTATAGATTTACTATACTTTTTTTTATTTTTTGACACAATGGATAATAATCTTGGGGTAATTCAAAGCCAGCAGGTATTCAGAGATTAACTTCCAAGTATCAGCAGTTGCATCTGAAATAGATATTTCTTCTAGAACCTTCTGCATAAGTGGCCATTGTACTGAATCTGGGAATAAATAACACATTCTTTAGCAAGTAATTCAGAGGGAAAAATTGACCTCTTAGATAAAATTTCCTTTTAAGTAACCAATTGTGATTGTCATGATTGCCAGTGATGGATTTTTTTTATTAGTCAGAAATGGGCTGAACAACAGATCTAAACCTGGAAATAATTTAAGCAGTGTCATAGTTGACTTGGCCATTTTACCTAAACAAGCCTATTCTCAATCATTTATCTCTCCTAACCATCAGGAAGTACTTTCCCAAAGTTGAATCATTTATGCAAGAGAAAAAGGACTGTTTCTTGATATTATAATTTGTTTTTGTATCCATAACCTTTCTGTCATTTTGGTATGTTACTATCTCAGAGCTCCATTTTGGCTCCTGAAGTAAGTTGAAACTAGAGACCTAAGAAATCAACGATCTATTAACTTTATTTTGCAGCTTTTGCTTTATGTTTGTTAATTCCTTTCATATGGCTAGGGCTTACCTGATAATACCACAAAGTTTTACCAGGTCTAGAAGCAAAGCCTTCTCCAATGGATTGATGAATACTTAGCATGGTAGGCTTCCAATTGTTCAAAAACAAGGATTATTCTCCCATTCTGCTAACTGCAGGCAAATAGAGACAATACTTTGCATTTGAGAATACTTGTTCTCATGACACAACATTTCCCTTATCTTCAGCCCACTGTGGAGGTCAGCCTAAGTTTGTCCTTAACACTTCCACATTTAAAATAGCAGCACAAGCTTTGGTATATGAATTATTTGTAATGTATTACAATCTGCTGAAGATGCAGTCAGGGGATTGTATCTTTTGAGTTCCATATGGCCAACTGAGACTGCTATGGGAATTCCCTTCCCATCTATTACTTCTATTTTAATTTGAACTACAGATGAAACTAGATACCTGGCTGTCATAGATATATGTACTTATTTAATGCTTGACTTATAAATTTCCATACCAACACAAGCTCCTTATGTTCCTAGGTAAGCCAGTATTCTGGAAAACCACTAGTCCATTATCAAACACCAATTTAGTGGTGCTTCAGTAGACCAACAGGCCTGTCTGTTGCAATAAACTGGAAAAGAGATATATTGTTGGTTTTGCTATGGATGAGTATCTTGAAGGTTTTCAGGTGCTTCTGCTTCTAAGAGGTTTTGCAGAATCATCCTTTCTATCATTTTTATTACACTGGAAGGGACTACTGCTATTTTATGTAGTTTATGGGATATTTCAAGGTGCTGCCAATTGTGGCCATTCATTGCCAGCACTACCCTTCTCTGAACAATTGTTGATGTTTCGAGACTGGAATTTAAAACTTCTTCCAGTTTCCTTGTGTAGCTTATGGAAGATTTAACCAGACCTCCAAAAGACTGATAAGTCTCAATT
The DNA here is from genome assembly GCA_009733165.1 of Naja naja. Taxonomy (NCBI): domain Eukaryota; kingdom Metazoa; phylum Chordata; class Lepidosauria; order Squamata; family Elapidae; genus Naja; species Naja naja. Next base: position 280,412,657 of record CM019148.1, read on the forward strand.
CAAAGGTATCCTAGCTAATCCTCTCCACTTCCACTGCAGCCTCAATTGACCTGTCAAATGGACCATACATGAATGTAATAGACCACTAATCCAAATTCAGAAAAAAATGAGTGACAAGTGACCAGTCACTCCTTGGACATTGCTCCTGGACAGCATGAAAGCTAGCCAAACACACCACTCCAAGTACTTCCTCACATTCCTGAAAGCCTGCCCTGGCACCCTTTGAAAAGAGGTTTCTGGTGTTCTTTTCTGCCTGCTGGGAACCCTGGAAGGGAGGTCAAATGAAACCAGGGGAATCTTCCAACCACTGGCCACAATAAAGCCTCAGTCCATTTGTAAGCCTTGCAGACATAGGGTTTCCTACTTAAGCAGGGGGTTAGACTAGAAGACCTCCAAGGACCTTTCCAACTCTATTAGTCTGTTGTTCTATTATTCTGCTACTGAGATAGATTACAGCTCAGCTATCAAGGCAGCACAAATTAGGCTGGCATATTTTTTCTACTGATTTAAGAATACACATTAGTCACAAGGAGCAGCCCTGAAAACTAGGATCCCAATGGGAGGATCTCTAAGAACCCTGATTTCTGTTTAATTATTAGCTGCAAGCAGGAACTGCCCTTTGATCTGGAAACTATATACATCTGTAGCTCTCATTTTGGCTTACTGATGACAATGGAGAAAGAAAGCAGATTTGATGGTATAAATCCCAGGACTGAATTCGTTCTAATAGGATCATTCCAGCTACATAAACACTTCTGATGTTCAAAAATAAATTTAAAGAGGTTTCTCAGAGAAGCTTACGAGTATCAGTAACTTAGAAATTGATGATACAGAGTGTGAAAAGGAAGTAGGAAGGAGGAATAAAAGTAAGCTTAAGGCCCCTCTTCATTTTGTTTTCTTTTAGAATTTCTTTGCAAAACATTCTACAGATAAACCTGTTTGCAGTGTCCCTTCAGCCTTGTCACAATTCCATGTAATTTAAATTTTTAAAAAATCACATCAAATAGAAATATATAGCTATGGTGTTCCAAGTGAAAACTTACAATTACAAACTTCTGTGGTGTCCTACTGATATAGTTCAAGTTGCTGCTCATCTGTCAGCAGTATCAAAATCCAGATAGTTTTAAAAATCTCTTCACCCCAAATTCCTTACTTCATCCTTGTTGGTGTTTTGAGGCTCAGTGTGTTAGCATTTCTCCAATTTCTCTCTCATTGAACAACTTTTTAAAGATATAGATCTTATCATTACCAGATGGCATTGAAACAATTCATGTAGGCTGGAAAGAAATGAGGCAGCTGGTCTCTCAGCAAGAAGTGATCTAATGCCTCTTTTTCTCCTGTCTCCCCCTGCTCAGCAGCCTGATGCAATAGTTGATGGGTATGTGCAGAATGGGAAAACAAGAAAAAACTAGGCATTGTAATGCAGAGAGGGCAAGAAGGATTTATCAAGCATTACTGAAACATGAAGGGTTGAAACTCATAAGTGAAATGCAAGACTGACAGGTACAACTTATTCAAAAGTAACAGGAGTGGTGAAGTGAAGTGACATTATATGTAAAGGGAAGGGAAGTGACATTATATGTAAAGGAGTTGCATATATGTACTAATATCCAAAAACTGAGCATTCAGATCAGTCGGAAGGCAACAACCAATATATTATTCTGAAGCTATGCTATTTCCTGCCAAAATGGAATAAGATAACTGCTCTTGCACCATCTCTTTCATGGAGGAAGAATATAGTAATATTAGATGATTTCTTTTCTTTCTTTTTTAGTTATCTTCCTACTGCTTCATTTTCCAGAAGGTTGAAGAAGTGACAGAGGAATTCTCTGTCCTAGATCATAAGCCAAGATACATATTAAGTAGAAACCCATGGATATAAATCTATGGGGAGCATAAGAAGCTTGGGACTTTCTAGAAAATAAATGTACAGTCACATATTATTAGATTGGAAAAAAGGGAAACGGAGTAAATCATGAAGTAGGAGATTTACCAGCAAGTAGATTATGATTTAGATATTTACCAGCAAATATCTAAATCATAATAGGAATTTAGAATTGTAAGGAAAACTAAATTAAGGGGAAATCCCTTTTCTCCTCCATCTTTTGTAAAAGGAAGAAAAAGGAAGAGATGATTTGTTTCTAGAAGAGGATTGTGAGGATGGTATAAAATGATAAGGAGACAGCAAACAAGTAAATGAAGTGAGTGCTATTACCATGAATGAGTTTAAGCTTCCAAGGCCAAATCAAATACATCTAATAAAATGTTTGCAGATGGAATCTTGGAAAACAATTTTGTCATTTTGAAAGACCAAGATACATCATGCCAGAAGAGTGAAGAAAAGCAAATGTTGTTCCTATGTTTCATAATTGAGGGCTGGTGAGTGATAGAACTTGGTTGACTGCAGATAGATAAACAGAACATTGCTATTAAGCAAAGGACTGGATAAATATTGCGGCAAAATTTTAAACAATTAATTTAGAAATAATTCATTGCCTGACAGAGACAACATGGGTTTATTTTTAAAAAAATAATGCCAAGCCATTCTCTTGGCATTCTCTTTTCTGACAGAATGATAAGTTTAGTTGACCATGGGAATGTGGTAGACATGGCACACTTTGAATCCAGAACATTATTTGAAAACAATATCTCCAAATAATCCAGGAGTAGAAGAGATGGCAGATTGTGAGTTGGACTATGCTACCATTAGATTGATTTGGAGCTGATTGAACGCAATCATAAGTATATGATGAGCCAATGTCAGAAAGGACATATTGAGTCAAGTATCCCAGGGCTCCATTCTAAACCATACATTGTTCAACATGCTTATAAATAACTTGAATAATGATAAGAAAATACATTTGCAGAATACACAAGAGGGATATGTCTATGGAGATTCACAGTTATCCAGGTCATGCTTGTTCCAAAGGTGATTTTTTTTTCTTTTTTTTCAAGAATCAAATGAACTTTCTTGTCTTCAGCTCTGAAGAAGCTTCTTGGATAAGAAATGAAGCATTTTCAAGAAAAACAAGTATGTCCAGTTGCCTCTTGGAAAAAGTACCATTGGGATACAAGAGGGATAGTAAGCACCTTAGAGAACAATATCAAGATTCAGCAGGATGAATTTCAGAAGAGACAAATGTAAAGTCCTACAACAGTACTTGAATTTCCTTCATATAGAGGAAGGAAACAATTTACTCTGAGAAACAAGCCCTCTGTTAGCTCTGATTAGAGATGTTTATTAGAAAAAAGTTAAAGATGCAATATTCTACTGAGCATCTGTCTCTATCAATGAACTCCAGACAGGATACAACAAAGCCAAAGAAAAAAGCAGTAAAATTCACCCATAAATGAAATTCATAGCCATCCTGATATTAAATTAACCTATGGGCCAAGCACCAGCTGGCCAATCCTGCTTTGTCTAATTTTTGAAAAATAGGGGAGCAGGGACCATCCATACCTTTATGGAGAAAGTGTTGCATGAAATGGAAGCCACCAAGCAAAAAGTGTCATTTCATATATAAGTTTATATCAAGATATAGGTAGTCTTCAACTTACATCCATTTATATAGTGACTGTTCAAAGTTACACAGCACACAAAAAGTGAGTTGTGGTTGGTTTTCACCCATGTATTTATGACAGTTGCAGTATCCCAGGGTCACATGATCACCATTTGTAACCTTCCCAGTTGGCTTCTGGCATGCAAAATCAATGAGGGAAGCCAGATTTGCTTAAGTTGTCATGATTCATGTGTGACAACTTGATTTAACAAGTGTGACAAAAAAGATTGTAAGTGGGGTGGAACTCACTCAATAACTGTCTTGCTTAACAATGAAAATGTTGGGCTCAATTGTGGTCATGAGTTGAGGACTACCTGTAGTGTATCATAAATAATGCAAGCTTATACCAATAAAATTCATGTTTGTTTTTTTTTGGTATGTTTATGATGAACCACTGTAGTAATGGAGTAACATGTAAATTTTGTTTGTGTTTTCCTAACTGTGTTTTTATGAGAATGGAAATAACCTTTTAAATAAATAAGCAAAGCACAAAAGGGGAAAAACTACAGTCCCTACAGAAAAGGATATGTAAGAAAATCTAAACATGGTATATGATTATGTTAAACTTCAGCAAAACCCTAATTAATGAAATGTTATTAAATAATAGATTTAATTATTAATTTAAGGATAGCATTGATTTTATAGCAACATCTCTAATAGAAAAGTTCAATCTATAAGAATATCATTAAACCCAGACTATATAGAAACATACTGCCCAAACAGCTTAGGGAGATATTTAAAAGAGTGAGATTGAACAGCTTTACACAATGTCAGATATGGGAGATTTCATGCTATACGTACAGAGGCGTCTCTGCATTTGTGGAGCGGCGGAGGATCTAGCTCACATCCTATTTGACTGTTGCTTATGTAAGAGGGTGAGAGACAGGTATCTTGGTCTATATACCAGACGAATGATCCACTGGGATCCCCATATCAAAATAACTTACCTTATATCCAGCCAGAACTTGAAAATAACATTTAACGTAGCACACTACTTAAACAAAATGATCCGGTTGAGATCTGCATATGTGGGACTGATTGGGGTGGATTGTAGGGTGACTCGAGTGTGATGCTGTCATATTTTATCTAAATCTTAAATTATTCTGCATTATTGCAACTTCATTTTAGATTGCATTTTATTATTATTTTATCTAAATTGTATTTTATTCTGATTCCATTTTAAATTGTATTTTACTAAATTCCATTATGAATTGTTTTTATCAAATTTTAACAACAATTTATTGCTGGAACTTTGCACTTTGATATGGCCCAAGGGCTAATCAATAAAGACTTGTATTGTATTGTAAACATACTGCAACAAACTGCCTTTTTGCATTCAAAACTTCAAAATAGAGCAGACTCATAACCTGAATCAATCCTAACATCAGGAAAGTACATTCTTTCCAGTTATGAAAAAAATTTTTTCTTTTAAAAGCTTAATAAAGCCAAAGCTCCTCGTGAGATTGCAAATTCCATGTTTAGAAGTATAGTTTAACATTGCATTAAAGTTCTTAACTGTAGCATTTCTTCTGAAATTCTATTAAGATAAGTAATTCACAATGTCACATCCTTCCCTCAGCTGTCCTTGAAGACCAATACAGGAAGATTCCTTACGGACAGGCAATGGCCCTAACAAAGCTGAGCATACTAAAACAGCAGAGCATGTGCCTCTCCACTGCACTATAGTGACAATCCTACTAGCCTCATCTCTTCATTACTGCATAAATATCCAGGCCAATTTTATACCTCCCTGCTGCTTTCACATACCATTCTGCTACAACATACAATGTTGACAGTTTCTGTGCAGTAGTGCTGAAAATTCATTAGATGATGAACTGTGTCGTAAGCTGGACTTAATGAGCACCTTGTTTGCTATATCGGATTGTTCGGTAATATAACAACATAATCTTACTCACACTAATCTTTTATTATCTCTTATTACCCTTCTAATCCTCCTGCCCCT
>CM019148.1:280419179-280437520 GCA_009733165.1 Naja naja
AGAAATCTTTCCAGTGACAAAATCATTGATATAATGCCACTGTAATCATGTTGCAAATCTCAAAGAGAAGAAACAGCTTTTACTATTTGGGAGAATGTGAGGGGAAAATTGCTAATGTACATTAGCTTCATGAAAACACCAGGAAGATAGAAAATTCTTAGTTTGGATTTAAAATGAGATTTGGAATATCTCTAAGGGTATAGATGGCCTGCTTTCCTTTCTGATCTATGCACCCTGTTAATAATATCCTGCAGTATATTTACATGGGAATACATGCTATTGATTGTGTTCCTAAGGCAAGGAGGTATGCATCTTTTTTTTAAAAAAGGGAAGTATGACAAGGACATAAATTTTCATGGTTGCTAATATTGATACATGTTAGTTTACAATAAAATAAAAATTAGTTTGGATGCCCTCTTAGTTTATAATTATGCTGCTGAAAATAAAGAAGATAGTGTAGGACATGTATTTAATTATATTTTATCTTACTCATACTTCATCTTATGTGGAAACATTCTTTCATTTTTTCAAGTTTTTCATCCATTCATTTTTAAACCCTCACCTTTCCCAGTAGCCTTTTTACATCAGCATTCTACTTATGTCTCTCTCTATATCTGATTCTTGTAGATACTGATCTTTTAATTTTGTTACACTAGCTTCAGTTTTATCTCCATGGACATCAATGTAACTAGGCAGCTGGCATTAAAACAATCAAAGTTCATTTACTTGTTTGTGCATCATCTATGAAAGTCAAATGTTATTCTAAAATCTGCTGTATTACAACTGAAAATTCTTATGGGAGAGTCAGGGAAAAGAGAACAATATTCTCATTTTGAAATGTTAATTACCTATTTCACAAAAAAAATGCTGAAAAAGAAGTCATAGAAAAATATATTATAAATGCATTGTAGTTTTATAGCATATTTTCAGATATTTCTTTAAGCACAATGTTATTTACAAAGCTGTATCTGATTCCATCCCAACAATGGGATGAAATTCAAGGTTGCATCTGTATATTACATTCTGTATATTGTATATTGCATTTGACAACAAGACAACATCTTTATGTCTTTCCCTCTATCTGTAACTCATCTATATCTATATATCATCTATATTATCATATATATCTATCATCTAATCTATCTATTCTATGTCTATTTATCATTATACTTTCTGTATATCATTCTATTCTATTCATCATTATATCTATCTATCTATCTATCTATCTATCTATCTATTAATCATTATACCTACTGTAGCAGTACATCTAATCTACCTACCTACCTAAAATATCATAGAACAAATAGTATTGCTTTCTGGCTTTTCTTACTGTCTCTCTGAACTTAGATTACCAGTCTTCAGGCTCCATGAGGCCATGATCATAAAGCAAGCCACAGGAGTTTATTTATCCCAGTTTATTTCTCATGTAGTTCTATAGTCCCTGAGATGTTTGTTGGAGAATATCTATTGGAAATTAAAACTATTTTTCCTAAACTTTGCAAGCAAGTGTCTGACCCTTCCAAGACTGCACTGGTGAAATTCAGAGATAATCATATAAAGGTGAGCAATTTCTCACTTATTTTCAGTGGAAAAGAAATAAAAGGTAGCCTTAAGCACCCAGTAAGTTTAGAGCCTTTATAAAATGTATCATTCCTGAGAAAGTATATTGAATAATTTTACAAGGCTGAATATTTCAAACCAACTCTGTTTGGTGATGATGCATTATTACCAACTCACCATCTAGTCTTCAAGAAGTATAGAAACCAACATCCTGACCATTACTCCTGTTTAAGTAAATTATGTAAATGAGTTTATCATTTATCACTTATCTTTGATAAAGGGGAAAGTTTGTAGGGATGCCCAAAGCTGAGATAGCTTACTTGTTCAGTAATTATTACTGCAGCCCATTGTTTCAAACCCAGTGTATACATGTTCTAATACATATAATATTATGAATGTTTTCAAATATACAAATAGTTATCCTACAATGTATCAGAAAAAGTATGGTATATCTGAATATATGTAATAATACTTTTTTCAGTCTCCAGAAATGCTGGAAATTTCAGACTACATCTTAACCTGTTACTCCAAATAATACTTAACAAATGTCCTCCTGAAAGGAAGAGAATTTTCAACAGAAATTGAGATCTAGTTTTAGTCTTAGCGATATTTAGTAAAGTTGACAGAAACTATGATTTTAATACTTTTTGGCTTCCAGGCCTCTTATTTTAGCTTATTGTTTGTATCATCTACCAGCATCCTGGCATTTTCAAAAGAAAAATATGGCTTATTTTATAGGGCATGATTCTAATCTTTTCCACAAAAATTTAGTCATCAGCAAATAGGATTGAAGATATCCAAAGACTATTTTTTGCTGCCCACTCATCTAAATAGAAAGCCAGTTAGGGCATCAGTGTAGAAACCAGGAGATTTTGAGTTCTAGTCCTACCTTGGGCATGAAGCCAGCCAATCATTCTGTCTTAGGCCTAGGAAGAAGGCAATGGTAAACCACTTACAGTTAGATTAACAGAGTTGGAAGGGACCTTGTAGGTCATCTAGTCCAACACCCTGCCCAAGCAGGAGACCCTACACCATTTCTGACAAATGACAATCCAATCTCTTCCTGAAAGTCTCAAGTGATCAAGCTCCCACAACTTCTGAAGGCAAGTTGTTCCATTGGTTGATTGCTTTCACTGTCAGAAAATTTCTCCTTATTTTCAGGTTAAATCTCTCCTTGTTCAGTTTTGATCCATTATTCCTTGTCCGGCCTATGGGAGCTTTAGAAAATGGCTTGACCCCTTCCTCTCTGTGGCAGCCCCTCAAATATTTGAAGACTGCTATCATGTCTCCCCTGGTTCTTCTCTTCACTAGACTAGCAAAGCCCAGTTCCTGTAGCCGTTCTTCATATGTTTTAGTCTCCAGTCTTCTAATCATCCTGGTTGCTCTTCTCTGCACTCTTTCTAGAGTCTCAACATCTTTTTATAGTGTGGTGACTAAAACTGAATGCAGTACTCTAGATGTGGTCTTAGTAAGGCTTTGTAGAATGGTATTAGTACCTCACTGGATCTTGATCATATCCCTCTGTCAATGCAATTTAGGGTTGCATTGGCTTTTTTGGCTGCTGCTGCACACTGCTGCCTCATATTTGGCTGGTTAACCACTAGGACCCCAAGATCCAAGACTCCAAGAAAACTACAGGGATTTGTTCAGGCAATTGCCATGAGTCAACCCTGATTCTGAATTGAAGAGGCTATGCCTAAAATAAAGCCATGTACTATTTGATGAAAACACAACTTCATTGTATTGTGATACATCTCAGATGAAATAGAAGGCACTTGAGAGAAATATACATTTCTATGAAAGTCATCTTCAGTCATGAATATTTGCTATGGTCCAACCCTCCGAGTCTCCAGTATTTATATATTCATCTGTAAACACCACTAGAGATAATAATTTTGCAAAGAAAGGATTTTTCTTGATTTCTAAGTGATAAATTCATTAAATGTAGAAGGAAGTAATTTTTCCACATTACACATAATTAAAATATGGCATTCATGTTTCAGTCATCAAATAATAGACACATATTATGGAGGTTAAAGCTATCAAAGGCTAGTGGCCATGAAGGCAATATATTACTTCCAATCTCAGAAGCAATATATTTCACAATTCCTATTCTATTGTCAGAGAATGCAAGCAAGATGATTTAATAGAGGTGATGTCCTAAATTTCATCTCCACAATAGTTTCTAGTTGGTCATTGTGGGAAGAAAACTCAGGAATAGATAGGCATCTGATGCAATTCATCAGGGCTCTTTTCATTATAAAATGACTGGAGCCTATTAAAATAAAGTTATCTTTGGGGGAATGATTATTACTGCAATTTGGTTTCAATAATGCAAACTTTTAATTAACTAAGTTTAGACCATCTTAAGAAAAAAGAGCAAGTTCTGCTTCACAAATTATAAATAAGAAAAGGTAGTGAATCCAAAGTGATTTAATTTTTCATAGATCTCTGCAGAAGTTACACAAATGAGCATATAAAGTTGGTACAAATAAATGTCTCTACTTATTTCCTATCCTCCTTCCTCATGTGACAAACTATTCCCTTTGAAGAAACAAATTTGGAACAAAGCTCAGTAGGAAGCAACCACAGAATTTTACAAATAAATGCATAGAAGGTCAAGTACAATTGAGTTGTTACAATATCAATTAATAGAAATAGACATTTCCTCTTCCTCCTTTTCTTCTTGTAGACAGTAGCTACCTTCTTTTTCCTTTGTCTGATTTAGAGTTATTTTTCAGCATATAACTTAAAAGTCCTTTATAGATTTACTATACTTTTTTTATTTTTTGACACAATGGATAATAATCTTGGGGTAATTCAAAGCCAGCAGGTCTTCAGAGATTAACTTCCAAGTATCAGCAGTTGCATCTGAAATAGATATTTCTTCTAGAACCTTCTGCATAAGTGGCCATTGTACTGAATCTGGGAATAAATAACACATTCTTTAGCAAGTAATTCAGAGAGAAAAATTGACCTCTTAGATAAAATTTCCTTTTAAGTAACCAATTGTGATTGTCATGATTGCCAGTGATGGATTTTTTTTATTAGTCAGAAATGGGCTGAACAACAGGTCTAAACCTGGAAATAATTTAAGCAGTGTCATAGTTGACTTGGCCATTTTACCTAAACAAGCCTATTCTTGATCATTTATCTCTCCTAACCATCAGGAAGTACTTTCCCAAAGTTGAATCATTTATGCAAGAGGAAAAGGACTGTTTCTTGATATTATAATTTGTTTTTGTATCTGTTAAGTTTGCATGAAGAGTCAGACGCGAGGAATTCCAGCAAAAGACTTTATTAATGACAACAGCTCGAATGGACCCGTCCGGGTAAGGCTACGGCTGCTTCTTATAGCCGGCAGCCGTAGCTGCTAGCCAATGGGAGTGCAGGGTTTCTTCCCGCACTATTTAAACCAATACCATTTGACATTTTACAAGACCAATTCAAATAAACCAATAACATTTAAACCTACATACATAACACCCCTCCCCACTAGGTTCAGTCCATACCAAACCCCAACCTATCTAATGTATTCCTTAAATAGGTGGGGCTCTTACGTATGAGCTGAGACCTTCGTGGTTCAGAATCTTTATTGTTCTCACCAGTGAGAGGGGAAATGTGTCTGCTGACATTTCCCTGTTAGGACTTCCTGTGAAAGAAGACCCTGTTAGACTGTTAGAATCTGGTCTCTCCTCCCAACCCATCTCCATTCCAATGTCAACACCCAAATCTGGTAGTGATGTACAATCTTCCACTTCTAAGGATGGATCTAGGCATTGTGACAGGGTTCGGGATGGTTCCTGTCGTAATGACTCTACTTCTAAGGATGGATCTTGGCATTGTGACAGGGTTCGGGATGGTTCCTGCGCAATGGCTCGTTACACAAGGGGTTGATTCCTGTTTGCTGATATTCCTCCTGTTCCTCCCCTTCCCCTAGAAGAGACATCAGGTGAGGGACCTAGAGAGAGACAGGGGCGATGTTCCTGAGTGAACCGGGATCTAAGTTGGTCAATGTGCCTGCTCCAGAGGAGGCCATCCTCTGTTTGAACCCTGTAAGAAAGAGGGCCAGTGATGTGAGTTATTTCAGCAGGAATCCACAAAGGTTCACCTGTAAGGTTCCTAGCATAGACAGAATCTCCCACACTGAAAGAACGAACTTTGGAAGTGGAATCCAGTGGTGTATTGGGTGCATAAGTGGGATGAAGTCGGTCAAGGGAAGACCTAAGTTTCCTGCCCATTAACAACTCTGCTGGGGACAAGTTAGTTGATGGGCTAGGAGTGATGTGCTGAACACTAAGAAGCTTTTCAAGCTTCTCAGAGATGTCCCCAGGACCCAGCTGCTGAAGCTTTTCTTTGGTAAAGCGCACCATACGTTCAGCCGGCCGTTGGCGAAGGGTGCCCAGGGGCTGTAAGGGCATGTCTGATGCCCTGTTGAGCTAGAAAGGATTCAAAAATGTTAGACGTGAATTGAGGGCCATTGTCAGAGACAAGGACATCTGGTAACCCATGGGTTACAAAGAGCTTTTTGAGCTGCTTGATAACAGCCTCAGTAGTAGTAGAAGTCATGAGAATAACCTCTAGCCATTTGGAGTATGCATCAACAATTACTAGAAACGTGTGCCCTCTTGTAGGACCTGCAAAATCAATGTGGATTCTAGACCATGGGCCCCTAGGACATTCCCATTCCTGTGTGGGGCGTGAGGTGGGGCAGGCCTGACTACCTGGCAATTGGGACAAGATGCAACCCAGTTTTCAACCATTTTGTCAATACCTGGCCACCATACATAACTCCTGGCCAAACCTTTCATCCTTACAATCCCAGGATGACCCTCATGTAACATTTCCAAAACCTCCCTTTGCAGTTTTGCAGGAATAACCACCCTGTTACCCCACAAAATACATCCTCTTAATACAGATAATTCAGTTTGCCTGGATTTGAAAGGTTGAGCAAAGTGAGGTAGATCTTGAAGAGGCCAACCTTTCTTAATCCAGCCCATAACAGGTGCCAACACAGCATCTTTGGCAGATTCTCTGGCAATCTCAGCAGCATGGACTGGAAGCTTAGCAACGGTCTCCAGGAAAAGGTGTGAGTCTCAAGTTCACAGTCTTCCTTGTGGCAAGGTAGTGGGCAACGACTCAGTGCATCAGCATGTCCAATGTCCTTGCCAGGCCTGTGAATCAGTTTGTAGGAGTAGGCTGCAAGAAATTCAGTCCACCTCAGCATTCTTGGTGACAGGATAATAGGTGTAGGTTTGTCTCCTGCCACGATGCCAAGCAAAGGTTTGTGATCTGTAACAATGGTGAATGACCTGCCATACAGATATTCATGAAATTTCTTAACAGCTGCTACAACTGCTAAAGCCTCCTTGTCCAATTGGCTGTAGTTCCTCTCTGCTTTGGACAGCGTGCAGAGTAGAATGCAATTGGGGCTTCCCGCCATTGGGAAGCCTATGGCTCAAAACCCCTCCCACTCCAAAAGGGGATGCATCACAAGTCAGAACAACAGGTAAATTCTCAGAGAATTGAATCAACACAGCATCAGACGTGATTAGTCTCTTAATACTGTTAAATGCTGACTGTTCCTTCCGCCCCAGATCCAAGCAGCCTTCTTATCAAGTAAACGATGTAAGGGTTCAGCAATAGATGCTTTGTGAGGTAGAAACATGTGATAAAAGTTAATAAGGCCAAGGAAGGCTTGCAGATCTGACTTGCAACGAGGTTTAGGGGCTTCCTTGATCGCTTTAACCTTGGCATCAGTGGGGTGGATGCCCTGTTTATCAATCATGTACCCCAGGAATTCAACTCTGTCTGTTTTGAGAGTGCATTTGTCTTCCTTGACTTTCAAACCTGCTTTTCTGAATCTGGTAAGGACTTCTCTGAGTCTCTCTTGAAGCTGAGTGTCATTTTCAGCAGAGATTAACACATCATCAAAATAAGGCACTACCCCAGGCAGTCCTTGCAACATTCTTTCCATAAGACTTTGAAAAATGCCAGGTGCCACGCTTACTCCAAATTGTAGTCTTTTACATTTGAAGGCACCTCTATGAGTCACAATTGTTTGTGCCTCTGCAGTGGCATCATCAACTGTTAATTGTTGATATGCCTGAGCTAAGTCCAGTTTAGCAAATACTGTACCCCTGCCAAGGGAATGGAGCAGATGATGCACAACAGGTACAGGGTATGCGCCTGCTGCAGCGCATGGTTAAGTGTCCCTTGTAGTCACCACAGATTCTCACTGACCCATCAGCCTTGACTGGTGTGACTATGGGTGTTTCCCATCTGGAGTGGTCAGTAGGTTCCAAAACCCCTTGGGCGATGAGCTTATCTAATTGTGCATCAATTTTTTCCTTTAAAGCAAATGGAACCCTCCTGGGCTTTAAACGAATTGGGGCACCTTGGGGTCTAAACTGAAAGCAATAGGGGTCCCCATATACTTGCCCAGTCCTTCGCTGAAGACCTCTGGAAACTCAGACTTCAAGGACTCTTCCCAGTCAGAACTGCTCACGTGATGGATGCCAGTCACCTCGATGCCAAGTGGCTTGAACCACTCAAGTCCCAGCAAACTTGGGCGATCCTTGTCCACGATGGTCAGTGGCAAACGTTTGGTGTGGCCTTTAAACTGCACGTTGAATTCCCTCGCCCAACTACTGGAATCTTGTTCCCTTGGTAGTCTTTGAGGGTCAGTGCTTGCTTCTGGAAATGTTTTTCTGAATTCTTGGAAAGAGTCTGTGTATAGTGTCCCATGACACCATAGATAAATAAGAGCCTGAGTCCACTTCCATGTGGCACGGTCTCCCTTCAATAAACACCTTCACATGTACTTTTCTGCTATTTAAATGTGAAGACTGACCAATGGATATTGTTTGGTGAGTTTCACTCTTGCCATTTGCTTTTGATTTCGCCCATTTTTCCAATTAAATTGTTGGGCTTAAAATCTTCCTCAGGAAATTTCTTCCTGAATGGTGGAGTTCTGGATGATTTGCAGACTCTGGCTATATGGCCCCGTTTCTCACAACGTAGGCAAATGGAGTCAAAGAACTTGCATTCAGTGCGGGGTGGCCCCCACAGCCTCTGCAAACGAATCCTTGCCTGTTTTTCTCAGAGTCTTTTCTTTTCTTCTCCATTCTGAGCTTAAAATCCCTCTTCTTCCTCACTGCTATCCGAATCAGAGTCTATTTGTTTGCAATGAGTTGTTGAGGATTTTTCCCCATCAGAATGGCTTGAGGCCTGGCTCGAGGCCTTGTTAATCTTTTCATGGCCGCAGCTGAGGACTTGGTGGCTTCTGCTGAAACAGCCTCTTCAATAGCCTCTTTAAGCGTGATTTTTGGTTTCATTAACAGTTTGCTTTGTAAGATCTTATCTTTAAGGCCCAAAACAAACCGATCACGCATGGCCTCTTCTACGTTGGTAAAGTCACAAGCACCCCAATGTCCCTTAAGCTTGCCACGAAGTCATTAACACTCGCTATCCCCTTGATCCCGACGGTAAAATTCGGTTCTTAATGAGGCACGATACTTGTGGGGCGTAATGGGCTCTTAAAAGTCTTTCTAATTCGGGCCATTCTATTACCTTCAATTCTGCTGCTCCCGCCAACGCCCGCCATTTTGAAGACTGCCGGACCGCAGTGTGTGAGAAAGACCGCCCTCTTCCGCTCTCGGGATGCCGGCGAGATCGTTCCCTTCCAGGAACATGTGGAACCGGTCTGCATACGATTCCCAGTCTTCCGTCGCCGGATCGAACGGTGCTGGGGGTGTTCAGCGCAGCCATCTCGCTCAGTTGCTTGTTCGTCGCGTCGTTTCTCTTCAGGGAAATCCCACCTTCGCCGCCAGTGTTAAGTTTGCATGAAGAGTCAGACGCGAGGAATTCCAGCAAAAGACTTTATTAATGACAACAGCTCGAATGGACCCGTCCGGGTAAGGCTACGGCTGCTTCTTATAGCCGGCAGCCGTAGCTGCTAGCCAATGGGAGTGCAGGGTTTCTTCCCGCACTATTTAAACCAATACCATTTGACATTTTACAAGACCAATTCAAATAAACCAATAACATTTAAACCTACATACATAACAGTATCCATAACCTTTCTGTCATTTTGGTATGTTACTATCTCAGAGCTCCATTTTGGCTCCTGAAGTAAGTTGAAACTAGAGACCTAAGAAATCAACGATCTATTAACTTTATTTTGCAGCTTTTGCTTTATGTTTGTTAATTCCTTTCATATGGCTAGGGCTTACCTGATAATACCACAAAGTTTTACCAGGTCTAGAAGCAAAGCCTTCTCCAATGGATTGATGAATACTTAGCATGGTAGGCTTCCAATTGTTCAAAAACAAGGATTATTCTCCCATTCTGCTAACTGCAGGCAAATAGAGACAATACTTTGCATTTGAGAATACTTGTTCTCATGACACAACATTTCCCTTATCTTCAGCCCACTGTGGAGGTCAGCCTAAGTTTGTCCTTAACACTTCCACATTTAAAATAGCAGCACAAGCTTTGGTATATGAATTATTTGTAATGTATTACAATCTGCTGAAGATGCAGTCAGGGGATTGTATCTTTTGAGTTCCATATGGCCAACTGAGACTGCTATGGGAATTCCCTTCCCATCTATTACTTCTATTTTAATTTGAACTACAGATGAAACTAGATACCTGGCTGTCATAGATATATGTACTTATTTAATGCTTGACTTATAAATTTCCATACCAACACAAGCTCCTTATGTTCCTAGGTAAGCCAGTATTCTGGAAAACCACTAGTCCATTATCAAACACCAATTTAGTGGTGCTTCAGTAGACCAACAGGCCTGTCTGTTGCAATAAACTGGAAAAGAGATATATTGTTGGTTTTGCTATGGATGAGTATCTTGAAGGTTTTCAGGTGCTTCTGCTTCTAAGAGGTTTTGCAGAATCATCCTTTCTATCATTTTTATTACACTGGAAGGGACTACTGCTATTTTATGTAGTTTATGGGATATTTCAAGGTGCTGCCAATTGTGGCCATTCATTGCCAGCACTACCCTTCTCTGAACAATTGTTGATGTTTCGAGACTGGAATTTAAAACTTCTTCCAGTTTCCTTGTGTAGCTTATGGAAGATTTAACCAGACCTCCAAAAGACTGATAAGTCTCAATTCAAAGGTATCCTAGCTAATCCTCTCCACTTCCACTGCAGCCTCAATTGACCTGTCAAATGGACCATACATGAATGTAATAGACCACTAATCCAAATTCAGAAAAAAAAAGAGTGACAAGTGACCAGTCACTCCTTGGACATTGCTCCTGGACAGCATGAAAGCTAGCCAAACACACCACTCCAAGTACTTCCTCACATTCCTGAAAGCCTGCCCTGGCACCCTTTGAAAAGAGGTTTCTGGTGTTCTTTTCTGCCTGCTGGGAACCCTGGAAGGGAGGTCAAATGAAACCAGGGGAATCTTCCAACCACTGGCCACAATAAAGCCTCAGTCCATTTGTAAGCCTTGCAGACATAGGGTTTCCTACTTAAGCAGGGGGTTAGACTAGAAGACCTCCAAGGACCTTTCCAACTCTATTAGTCTGTTGTTCTATTATTCTGCTACTGAGATAGATTACAGCTCAGCTATCAAGGCAGCACAAATTAGGCTGGCATATTTTTTCTACTGATTTAAGAATACACATTAGTCACAAGGAGCAGCCCTGAAAACTAGGATCCCAATGGGAGGATCTCTAAGAACCCTGATTTCTGTTTAATTATTAGCTGCAAGCAGGAACTGCCCTTTGATCTGGAAACTATATACATCTGTAGCTCTCATTTTGGCTTACTGATGACAATGGAGAAAGAAAGCAGATTTGATGGTATAAATCCCAGGACTGAATTCGTTCTAATAGGATCATTCCAGCTACATAAACACTTCTGATGTTCAAAAATAAATTTAAAGAGGTTTCTCAGAGAAGCTTACGAGTATCAGTAACTTAGAAATTGATGATACAGAGCGTGAAAAGGAAGTAGGAAGGGGAATAAAAGTAAGCTTAAGGCCCCTCTTCATTTTGTTTTCTTTTAGAATTTCTTTGCAAAACATTCTACAGATAAACCTGTTTGCAGTGTCCCTTCAGCCTTGTCACAATTCCATGTAATTTAAATTTTTAAAAAATCACATCAAATAGAAATATATAGCTATGGTGTTCCAAGTGAAAACTTACAATTACAAACTTCTGTGGTGTCCTACTGATATAGTTCAAGTTGCTGCTCATCTGTCAGCAGTATCAAAATCCAGATAGTTTTAAAAATCTCTTCACCCCAAATTCCTTACTTCATCCTTGTTGGTGTTTTGAGGCTCAGTGTGTTAGCATTTCTCCAATTTCTCTCTCATTGAACAACTTTTTAAAGATATAGATCTTATCATTACCAGATGGCATTGAAACAATTCATGTAGGCTGGAAAGAAATGAGGCAGCTGGTCTCTCAGCAAGAAGTGATCTAATGCCTCTTTTTCTCCTGTCTCCCCCTGCTCAGCAGCCTGATGCAATAGTTGATGGGTATGTGCAGAATGGGGAAAACAAGAAAAAAACTAGGCATTGTAATGCAGAGAGGGCAAGAAGGATTTATCAAGCATTACTGAAACATGAAGGGTTGAAACTCATAAGTGAAATGCAAGACTGACAGGTACAACTTATTCAAAAGTAACAGGAGTGGTGAAGTGAAGTGACATTATATGTAAAGGGAAGGGAAGTGACATTATATGTAAAGGAGTTGCATATATGTACTAATATCCAAAAAACTGAGCATTCAGATCAGTCGGAAGGCAACAACCAATATATTATTCTGAAGCTATGCTATTTCCTGCCAAAATGGAATAAGATAACTGCTCTTGCACCATCTCTTTCATGGAGGAAGAATATAGTAATATTAGATGATTTCTTTTCTTTCTTTTTTTAGTTATCTTCCTACTGCTTCATTTTCCAGAAGGTTGAAGAAGTGACAGAGGAATTCTCTGTCCTAGATCATAAGCCAAGATACATATTAAGTAGAAACCCATGGATATAAATCTATGGGGAGCATAAGAAGCTTGGGACTTTCTAGAAAATAAATGTACAGTCACATATTATTAGATTGGAAAAAAGGGAAACGGAGTAAATCATGAAGTAGGAGATTTACCAGCAAGTAGATTATGATTTAGATATTTACCAGCAAATATCTAAATCATAATAGGAATTTAGAATTGTAAGGAAAACTAAATTAAGGGAAATCCTTTTTCTCCTCCATCTTTTGTAAAAGGAAGAAAAGGAAGAGATGATTTGTTTCTAGAAGAGGATTGTGAGGATGGTATAAAATGATAAGGAGACAGCAAACAAGTAAATGAAGTGAGTGCTATTACCATGAATGAGTTTAAGCTTCCAAGGCCAAATCAAATACATCTAATAAAATGTTTGCAGATGGAATCTTGGAAAACAATTTTGTCATTTTGAAAGACCAAGATACATCATGCCAGAAGAGTGAAGAAAAGCAAATGTTGTTCCTATGTTTCATAATTGAGGGCTGGTGAGTGATAGAACTTGGTTGACTGCAGATAGATAAACAGAACATTGCTATTAAGCAAAGGACTGGATAAATATTGCGGCAAAATTTTAAACAATTAATTTAGAAATAATTCATTGCCTGACAGAGACAACATGGGTTTATTTTTAAAAAAATAATGCCAAGCCATTCTCTTGGCATTCTCTTTTCTGACAGAATGATAAGTTTAGTTGACCATGGGAATGTGGTAGACATGGCACACTTTGAATCCAGAACATTATTTGAAAACAATATCTCCAAATAATCCAGGAGTAGAAGAGATGGCAGATTGTGAGTTGGACTATGCTACCATTAGATTGATTTGGAGCTGATTGAACGCAATCATAAGTATATGATGAGCCAATGTCAGAAAGGACATATTGAGTCAAGTATCCCAGGGCTCCATTCTAAACCATACATTGTTCAACATGCTTATAAATAACTTGAATAATGATAAGAAAATACATTTGCAGAATACACAAGAGGGATATGTCTATGGAGATTCACAGTTATCCAGGTCATGCTTGTTCCAAAGGTGATTTCTTTTTTTCTTTTTTTTTCAAGAATCAAATGAACTTTCTTGTCTTCAGCTCTGAAGAAGCTTCTTGGATAAGAAATGAAGCATTTTCAAGAAAAACAAGTATGTCCAGTTGCCTCTTGGAAAAAAGTACCATTGGGATACAAGAGGGATAGTAAGCACCTTAGAGAACAATATCAAGATTCAGCAGGATGAATTTCAGAAGAGACAAATGTAAAGTCCTACAACAGTACTTGAATTTCCTTCATATAGAGGAAGGAAACAATTTACTCTGAGAAACAAGCCCTCTGTTAGCTCTGATTAGAGATGTTTATTAGAAAAAAGGTTAAAGATGCAATATTCTACTGAGCATCTGTCTCTATCAATGAACTCCAGACAGGATACAACAAAGCCAAAGAAAAAAAGCAGTAAAACTCACCCATAAATGAAATTCATAGCCATCCTGATATTAAATTAACCTATGGGCCAAGCACCAGCTGGCCAATCCTGCTTTGTCTAATTTTTGAAAAAATAGGGGAGCAGGGACCATCCATACCTTTATGGAGAAAGTGTTGCATGAAATGGAAGCCACCAAGCAAAAGTGTCATTTCATATATAAGTTTATATCAAGATATAGGTAGTCTTCAACTTACATCCATTTATATAGTGACTGTTCAAAGTTACACAGCACTAAAAAAGTGAGTTGTGGTTGGTTTTCACCCATGTATTTATGACAGTTGCAGTATCCCAGGGTCACATGATCACCATTTGTAACCTTCCCAGTTGGCTTCTGGCATGCAAAATCAATGAGGGAAGCCAGATTTGCTTAAGTTGTCATGATTCATGTGTGACAACTTGATTAGCTTAACAAGTGTGACAAAAAAAGATTGTAAAGTGGGGTGGAACTCACTCAATAACTGTCTTGCTTAACAATGAAAATGTTGGGCTCAATTGTGGTCATGAGTTGAGGACTACCTGTAGTGTATCATAAATAATGCAAGCTTATACCAATAAAATTCATGTTTGTTTTTTGGTATGTTTATGATGAACCACTGTAGTAATGGAGTAACATGTAAATTTTGTTTGTTTGTTTTCCTAACTGTGTTTTTATGAGAATGGGAAATAACCTTTTAAATAAATAAGCAAAGCACAAAAGGGGAAAAACTACAGTCCCTACAGAAAAGGATATGTAAGAAAATCTAAACATGGTATATGATTATGTTAAACTTCAGCAAAACCCTAATTAATGAAATGTTATTAAATAATAGATTTAATTATTAATTTAAGGATAGCATTGATTTTATAGCAACATCTCTAATAGAAAAGTTCAATCTATAAGAATATCATTAAACCCAGACTATATAGAAACATACTGCCCAAAACAGCTTAGGGAGATATTTAAAAGAGTGAGATTTGAACAGCTTTACACAATGTCAGATATGGGAGATTTCATGCTATACCGTACAATGGCGTCTCTGCATTTGTGGGCGGCGGAGGATCTAGCTCACATCCTATTTGACTGTTGCTTATGTAAGAGGGTGAGAGACAGGTATCTTGGTCTATATACCAGACGAATGATCCACTGGGATCCCCATATCAAAATAACTTACCTTATATCCAGCCAGAACTTGAAAATAACATTTAACGTAGCACACTACTTAAACAAAATGATCCGGTTGAGATCTGCATATGTGGGACTGATTGGGGTGGATTGTAGGGGTGACTCCGAAGTGTGATGCTGTCATATTTTATCTAAATCTTAAATTATTCTGCATTATTGCAACTTCATTTTAGATTGCATTTTATTATTATTTTATCTAAATTGTATTTTATTCTGATTCCATTTTAAATTGTATTTTACTAAATTCCATTTTGAATTGTTTTTATCAAATTTTAACAACAATTTATTGCTGGAACTTTGCACTTTGATATGGCCCAAGGGCTAATCAATAAAGACTTGTATTGTATTGTAAACATACTGCAACAAACTGCCTTTTGCATTCAAAACTTCAGAAATAGAGCAGACTCATAACCTGAATCAATTCCTTAACATCAGGAAAGTACATTCTTTCCAGTTATGAAAAAATATTTTTCTTTTAAAGCTTAATAAAGCCAAAGCTCCTCGTGAGATTGCAAATTCCATGTTTAGAAGTATAGTTTAACATTGCATTAAAGTTCTTAACTGTAGCATTTCTTCTGAAATTCTATTAAGATAAGTAATTCACAATGTCACATCCTTCCCTCAGCTGTCCTTGAAGACCAATACAGGAAGATTCCTTACGGACAGGCAATGGCCCTAACAAAGCTGAGCATACTAAAACAGCAGAGCATGTGCCTCTCCACTGCACTATAGTGACAATCCTACTAGCCTCATCTCTTCATTACTGCATAAATATCCAGGCCAATTTTATACCTCCCTGCTGCTTTCACATACCAATTCTGCTACAACATACAATGTTGACAGTTTCTGTGCAGTAGTGCTGAAAATTCATTAGATGATGAACTGTGTCGTAAACTGGACTTAATGAGCACCTTGTTTGCTATATCGGATTGTTCGGTAATATAACAGACATAATCTTACTCACACTAATCTTTTATTATCTCTTATTACCCTTCTAATCCTCCTGCCCCTTTCTGGGATTCTTTTAGACTTTTAGTTGTTTTATATATGTACTGTACATTCTGTTTTAATATATCACCTAATTTTCATTATTTTTTTTAGACTGATGTATCTTCTATGCTTTTTAATTGGCTATATCCCAACTGCTCTATGCAGAATTTGGGTGTGTGTGTGCGCACGTGCTTGTGTATGTGTGTATCATAATAGTATAATATATTTATAGTAATAAATATTATAGATAGATGGATAGACATAAATATAGATAAACATATATAGAGATAGATAGATAGATATAATCATATTTATTATGGTATACTTTATATACAAATTATCAAGGCTGTAACTGGACAAGATTAGATCATATGAGTCTTGAGTTCAATGTGGGAAATTGCTGCACAATTAATGGTACGTGCTCGGTCACAAATTGATTGTGAGCCAATAATGTGATGCAACTGTAAAAATAAAAAATAAAATGCATTTGTAGGATAGATCAAAAGAAGCAAAATGCCAATATTCTTCTTTATTCTGCATTGGCTAGAGCAGCCGGGGCGAACTTCGGCCCGGGCGGATCCGCCCGTTCAGCTGTTCTATCCGGCCCATGGAGCCAAAAGAGCGGAGGGTTCTCTTGCTCTCCCAGAAGGCTACGTGAAGTAATCTAACTTTGAATTTATATTAGTTCACACAAACACTCCATCCATGCTTTTGTTCCGCCCTCCAGTCCAGTTTAAGAACCCATTGTGGCCCTCGAGTAAAAAGTTTGCCCACCCTGGGCTAGAGTGTACTTAGAATAGAACTGCATTGTTCAGGGTACCACATTTTAGGAAGAAGATTAATACACTGTGGAGAAGAACCAAAATAATAAGAGACCTAGAGAAAAAAAAGTTTCTGAGAAATGGTTACAATATGTAGTATATTTAATGTAGAGAAGAGAAGACTGTGAAGAGATATGATGGTTGTCTTCAAGTGTCTGAAGGGCTGTCATATAGAAGATGAAGCAAAATTGTTCAGAGCTCTTCCAGGAAACAAGACTAAAAGAAATTGGATCTAAATGAAAAGGAAGCAGATTTCAGTTGGACATCAGAAAAAACATTCATAGTGATAAAAACTGTTCAACAGTGGAACAGACTACCTTAGGAGATTATGGACTCTCCTTTGCCGGAGTTTAAACAGAATTTAAACATCTTATAAAACAGTTTGGACATTTCACAAAAGGAGTGAATATTGCATCAATTTCCCACTACAGTGCCTTCAGAAAATCTGAGACCTAAAAATAGAAGATGAAATTGTGATTTTATTTGACGTCACAGCACTATTTGTATCCATAGATCCAGAACTAGCGAAATAATTCATGGCAGCAGTACTAGCCAACACACCTGACCTAACCAAATTCTCTAAAATTGACATACTCAGAATCATGGACCTCATCAGCTTCCACCTAACTACCTACTTTTATGTTTATTTATTTATTTATATTGGGATTTATATGCCGCTCTCTCTCCCGAAGGACTCAGGGTGGCTCACAACAATAAAAACATACAATACAAAATTTAAAATTTAAAAATATCAAATAGAAATCCCAATAATTCAATTAAAACCGACACCAGCTAATATAAGCCAATAAAAACCCCGCCTCAGTCCAGGTCGGCCTGTTGAAAGAACCAAGTCTTCAGGTCGTGATGGAAGGATTGAAGGTCAGGGGCCATCCGCAGCTCCAAGGATAACTGGTTCCAGAGGTTGGGCACTCCCACAGAGAAGGCTCTCCCCTTGGGGGTCACCAGCCGACACTGTCGTACTGATGGCACCCCGAGGAAGCCCTGTCTGTGTGAGTGCAGGGGGCACTGGGAAGTTGATGCTGGCAGTAGATGTTCCTGCAAATACCCCTGCCCTAAGCCATGTAGGGCTTTATAGGTGATCACCAGCACCTTGAATCTCACCCGGAGGTCAACTGGCAACCAGTGCAGCTCACACAGGAGGGGTGTAACATGGGAGTATCAGGATACTCCCATCACAACCTGCGTGGCTACATTCTGCACCAGTTGAAGCCTCTGAGTGGTCCACAAGGACAGCCCCATGTGGACAGCATTGCAGTGTCCACATGGGAGGTAACGAGC
>CM019148.1:280438520-280588449 GCA_009733165.1 Naja naja
TGCCCTTTGATCTGGAAACTATATACATCTGTAGCTCTCATTTTGGCTTACTGATGACAATGGAGAAAGAAAGCAGATTTGATGGTATAAATCCCAGGACTGAATTCGTTCTAATAGGATCATTCCAGCTACATAAACACTTCTGATGTTCAAAAATAAATTTAAAGAGGTTTCTCAGAGAAGCTTACGAGTATCAGTAACTTAGAAATTGATGATACAGAGCGTGAAAAGGAAGTAGGAAGGGGAATAAAAGTAAGCTTAAGGCCTCTTCATTTTGTTTTCTTTTAGAATTTCTTTGCAAAACATTCTACAGATAAACCTGTTTTGCAGTGTCCCTTCAGCCTTGTCACAATTCCATGTAATTTAAATTTTTAAAAATCACATCAAATAGAAATATATAGCTATGGTGTTCCAAGTGAAAACTTACAATTACAAACTTCTGTGGTGTCCTACTGATATAGTTCAAGTTGCTGCTCATCTGTCAGCAGTATCAAAATCCAGATAGTTTTAAAATCTCTTCACCCCAAATTCCTTACTTCATCCTTGTTGGGTTTTGAGGCTCAGTGTGTTAGCATTTCTCAATTTCTCTCTCATTGAACAACTTTTAAAGATATAGATCTTATCATTACCAGATGGCATTGAAACAATTCATGTAGGCTGGAAAGAAATGAGGCAGCTGGTCTCTCAGCAAGAAGTGATCTAATGCCTCTTTTTCTCCTGTCTCCCCCTGCTCAGCAGCCTGATGCAATAGTTGATGGGTATGTGCAGAATGGGGAAAACAAGAAAAAAACTAGGCATTGTAATGCAGAGAGAGGGCAAGAAGGATTTATCAAGCATTACTGAAACATGAAGGGTTGAAACTCATAAGTGAAATGCAAGACTGACAGGTACAACTTATTCAAAAGTAACAGGAGTGGTGAAGTGAAGTGACATTATATGTAAAGGGAAGGGAAGTGACATTATATGTAAAGGAGTTGCATATATGTACTAATATCAAAAACTGAGCATTCAGATCAGTCGGAAGGCAACAACCAATATATTATTCTGAAGCTATGCTATTTCCTGCCAAAATGGAATAAGATAACTGCTCTTGCACCATCTCTTTCATGGAGGAAGAATATAGTAATATTAGATGATTTCTTTTCTTTTCTTTTTTAGTTATCTTCCTACTGCTTCATTTTCCAGAAGGTTGAAGAAGTGACAGAGGAATTCTCTGTCCTAGATCATAAGCCAAGATACATATTAAGTAGAAACCCATGGATATAAATCTATGGGGAGCATAAGAAGCTTGGGACTTTCTAGAAAATAAATGTACAGTCACATATTATTAGATTGGAAAAAAGGGAAACGGGAGTAAATCATGAAGTAGGAGATTTACCAGCAAGTAGATTATGATTTAGATATTTACCAGCAAATATCTAAATCATAATAGGAATTTAGAATTGTAAGGAAAACTAAATTAAAGGGGGGAAATCCCTTTTTCTCCTCCATCTTTTGTAAAAGGAAGAAAAAGGAAGAGATGATTTGTTTCTAGAAGAGGATTGTGAGGATGGTATAAAATGATAAGGAGACAGCAAACAAGTAAATGAAGTGAGTGCTATTACCATGAATGAGTTTAAGCTTCCAAGGCCAAATCAAATACATCTAATAAAATGTTTGCAGATGGAATCTTGGAAAACAATTTTGTCATTTTGAAAGACCAAGATACATCATGCCAGAAGAGTGAAGAAAAGCAAATGTTGTTCCTATGTTTCATAATTGAGGGCTGGTGAGTGATAGAACTTGGTTGACTGCAGATAGATAAACAGAACATTGCTATTAAGCAAAGGACTGGATAAATATTGCGGCAAAATTTTAAACAATTAATTTAGAAATAATTCATTGCCTGACAGAGACAACATGGGTTTATTTTTAAAAAAAATAATGCCAAGCCATTCTCTTGGCATTCTCTTTTCTGACAGAATGATAAGTTTAGTTGACCATGGGAATGTGGTAGACATGGCACACTTTGAATCCAGAACATTATTTGAAAACAATATCTCCAAATAATCCAGGAGTAGAAGAGATGGCAGATTGTGAGTTGGACTATGCTACCATTAGATTGATTTGGAGCTGATTGAACGCAATCATAAGTATATGATGAGCCAATGTCAGAAAGGACATATTGAGTCAAGTATCCCAGGGCTCCATTCTAAACCATACATTGTTCAACATGCTTATAAATAACTTGAATAATGATAAGAAAATACATTTGCAGAATACACAAGAGGATATGTCTATGGAGATTCACAGTTATCCAGGTCATGCTTGTTCCAAAGGTGATTTCTTTTTTCTTTTTTTCAAGAATCAAATGAACTTTCTTGTCTTCAGCTCTGAAGAAGCTTCTTGGATAAGAAATGAAGCATTTTCAAGAAAAACAAGTATGTCCAGTTGCCTCTTGGAAAAAGTACCATTGGGATACAAGAGGGATAGTAAGCACCTTAGAGAACAATATCAAGATTCAGCAGGATGAATTTCAGAAGAGACAAATGTAAAGTCCTACAACAGTACTTGAATTTCCTTCATATAGAGGAAGGAAACAATTTACTCTGAGAAACAAGCCCTCTGTTAGCTCTGATTAGAGATGTTTATTAGAAAAAGGTTAAAGATGCAATATTCTACTGAGCATCTGTCTCTATCAATGAACTCCAGACAGGATACAACAAAGCCAAAGAAAAAAAGCAGTAAAATTCACCCATAAATGAAATTCATAGCCATCCTGATATTAAATTAACCTATGGGCCAAGCACCAGCTGGCCAATCCTGCTTTGTCTAATTTTTGAAAAATAGGGAGCAGGGACCATCCATACCTTTATGGAGAAAGTGTTGCATGAAATGGAAGCCACCAAGCAAAAAGTGTCATTTCATATATAAGTTTATATCAAGATATAGGTAGTCTTCAACTTACATCCATTTATATAGTGACTGTTCAAAGTTACACAGCACTAAAAAAGTGAGTTGTGGTTGGTTTTCACCCATGTATTTATGACAGTTGCAGTATCCCAGGGTCACATGATCACCATTTGTAACCTTCCCAGTTGGCTTCTGGCATGCAAAATCAATGAGGGAAGCCAGATTTGCTTAAGTTGTCATGATTCATGTGTGACAACTTGATTAGCTTAACAAGTGTGACAAAAAAGATTGTAAGTGGGGTGGAACTCACTCAATAACTGTCTTGCTTAACAATGAAAATGTTGGGCTCAATTGTGGTCATGAGTTGAGGACTACCTGTAGTGTATCATAAATAATGCAAGCTTATACCAATAAAATTCATGTTTGTTTTTTTGGTATGTTTATGATGAACCACTGTAGTAATGGAGTAACATGTAAATTTTGTTTGTTTGTTTTCCTAACTGTGTTTTTATGAGAACGGGAAATAACCTTTTTAAATAAATAAGCAAAGCACAAAAGGGGAAAAAACTACAGTCCCTACAGAAAAGGATATGTAAGAAAATCTAAACATGGTATATGATTATGTTAAACTTCAGCAAAACCCTAATTAATGAAATGTTATTAAATAATAGATTTAATTATTAATTTAAGGATAGCATTGATTTTATAGCAACATCTCTAATAGAAAAGTTCAATCTATAAGAATATCATTAAACCCAGACTATATAGAAACATACTGCCCAAAACAGCTTAGGGAGATATTTAAAAGAGTGAGATTCGAACAGCTTTACACAATGTCAGATATGGGAGATTTCATGCTATACCGTACAATGAGCGTCTCTGCATTTGTGGAGCGGCGGAGGATCTAGCTCACATCCTATTTGACTGTTGCTTATGTAAGAGGGTGAGAGACAGGTATCTTGGTCTATATACCAGACGAATGATCCACTGGGATCCCCATATCAAAATAACTTACCTTATATCCAGCCAGAACTTGAAAATAACATTTAACGTAGCACACTACTTAAACAAAATGATCCGTTGAGATCTGCATATGTGGGACTGATTGGGGTGGATTGTAGGGGTGACTCGAAGTGTGATGCTGTCATATTTTATCTAAATCTTAAATTATTCTGCATTATTGCAACTTCATTTTAGATTGCATTTTATTATTATTTTATCTAAATTGTATTTTATTCTGATTCCATTTTAAATTGTATTTTACTAAATTCCATTTTGAATTGTTTTTATCAAATTTTAACAACAATTTATTGCTGGAACTTTGCACTTTGATATGGCCCAAGGGCTAATCAATAAAGACTTGTATTGTATTGTAAACATACTGCAACAAACTGCCTTTTTTGCATTCAAAAACTTCAAAAATAGAGCAGACTCATAACCTGAATCAATTCCTTAACATCAGGAAAGTACATTCTTTCCAGTTATGAAAAATATTTTTCTTTTAAAGCTTAATAAAGCCAAAGCTCCTCGTGAGATTGCAAATTCCATGTTTAGAAGTATAGTTTAACATTGCATTAAAGTTCTTAACTGTAGCATTTCTTCTGAAATTCTATTAAGATAAGTAATTCACAATGTCACATCCTTCCCTCAGCTGTCCTTGAAGACCAATACAGGAAGATTCCTACGGACAGGCAATGGCCCTAACAAAGCTGAGCATACTAAAACAGCAGAGCATGTGCCTCTCCACTGCACTATAGTGACAATCCTACTAGCCTCATCTCTTCATTACTGCATAAATATCCAGGCCAATTTTATACCTCCCTGCTGCTTTCACATACCAATTCTGCTACAACATACAATGTTGACAGTTTCTGTGCAGTAGTGCTGAAAATTCATTAGATGATGAACTGTGTCGTAAACTGGACTTAATGAGCACCTTGTTTGCTATATCGGATTGTTCGGTAATATAACAGACATAATCTTACTCACACTAATCTTTTATTATCTCTTATTACCCTTCTAATCCTCCTGCCCTTTCTGGGATTCTTTTAGACTTTTAGTTGTTTTATATATGTACTGTACATTCTGTTTTAATATATCACCTAATTTTCATTATTTTTTTAGACTGATGTATCTTCTATGCTTTTTAATTGGCTATATCCCAACTGCTCTATGCAGAATTTGGGTGTGTGTGTGCGACGTGCTTGTGTATGTGTGTATCATAATAGTATAATATATTTATAGTAATAAATATTATAGATAGATGGATAGACATAAATATAGATAAACATATATAGAGATAGATAGATAGATATAATCATATTTATTATGGTATACTTTATATACAAATTATCAAGGCTGTAACTGGACAAGATTAGATCATATGAGTCTTGAGTTCAATGTGGGAAATTGCTGTCACAATTAATGGTACGTGCTCGGTCACAAATTGATTGTGAGCCAATAATGTGATGCAACTGTAAAAATAAAAAATAAAATGCAATTGTAGGATAGATCAAAAGAAGCAAAATGCCAATATTCTTCTTTATTCTGCATTGGCTAGAGCAGCCGTGGGCGAACTTCGGCCCGGGGGCCGGATCCGGCCCGTTCAGCTGTTCTATCCGGCCCATGGAGCCAAAAGAGCGGAGGGTTCTCTTGCTCTCCCAGAAGGCTACGTGAAGTAATCTAACTTTGAATTTATATTAGTTCACACAAACACTCCATCCATGCTTTTGTTCCGGCCCTCCAGTCCAGTTTAAGAACCCATTGTGGCCCTCGAGTCAAAAAGTTTGCCCACCCCTGGGCTAGAGTGTACTTAGAATAGAACTGCATTGTTCAGGGTACCACATTTTAGGAAGAAGATTAATACACTGTGGAGAAGAACCAAAATAATAAGAGACCTAGAGAAAAAAAAGTTTCTGAGAAATGGTTACAATATGTAGTATATTTAATGTAGAGAAGAGAAGACTGTGAAGAGATATGATGGTTGTCTTCAAGTGTCTGAAGGGCTGTCATATAGAAGATGAAGCAAAATTGTTCAGAGCTCTTCCAGGAAACAAGACTAAAAGAAATTGGATCTAAATGAAAAGGAAGCAGATTTCAGTTGGACATCAGAAAAACATTCATAGTGATAAAAACTGTTCAACAGTGGAACAGACTACCTTAGGAGATTATGGACTCTCCTTTGCGGAGTTTAAACAGAATTTAAACATCTTATAAAACAGTTTGGACATTTCACAAAAGGAGTGAATATTGCATCAATTCCCACTACAGTGCCTTCAGAAAATCTGAGACCTAAAAATAGAAGATGAAATTGTGATTTTGTTTGACGTCACAGCACTATTTGTATCCATAGATCCAGAACTAGCGAAATAATTCATGGCAGCAGTACTAGCCAACACACCTGACCTAACCAAATTCTCTAAAATTGACATACTCAGAATCACGGACCTC
Source organism: Naja naja (assembly GCA_009733165.1). Classification (NCBI taxonomy): domain Eukaryota; kingdom Metazoa; phylum Chordata; class Lepidosauria; order Squamata; family Elapidae; genus Naja; species Naja naja. Next base: position 280,444,863 of record CM019148.1, read on the forward strand.
ATCAGCTTCCACCTAACTACCTACTTTTATGTTTATTTATTTATTTATATTGGGATTTATATGCCGCTCTCTCTCCTGAAGGACTCAGGGTGGCTCACAACAATAAAAACATACAATACAAAATTTAAAATTTAAAAATATCAAATAGAAATCCCAATAATTGAATTAAAAGCGACACCAGCTAATATAAGCCAATAAAAACCCCGCCTCAGTCCAGGTCGGCCTGTTGAAAGAACCAAGTCTTCAGGTCGTGACGGAAGGATCGAAGGTCAGGAGCCATCCGCAGCTCCAAGGATAACTGGTTCCAGAGGTTGGGCACTCCCACAGAGAAGGCTCTCCCCTTGGGGGTCACCAGCCAACACTGTCGGACCAATGGCACCCCGAGGAAGCCCTGTCTGTGTGAGTGCATGGGGCACTGGGAAGTTGATGCTGGCAGTAGATGTTCCTGCAAATACCCCGGCCCTAAGCCATGTAGGGCTTTATAGGTGATCACCAGCACCTTGAATCTCACCCGGAGGGCAACTGGCAACCAATGCAGCTCACACAGGAGGGGTGTAACATGGGAGTATCAGGATACTCCCATCACAACCCGCATGGCTGCATTCTGCACCAGTTGAAGCCTCCGAGTGGTCCACAAGGACAGCCCCATGTAGAGAGCATTGCAGTGTCCACATGGGAGGTAACGAGCACATGAGTAACCATACGTAAGGCATCTTGGTCCAGATAGGGCGCAAGTGGCCCACAAGACAAACCTGAGCAAATGCTCCCCTGGCCACAGCTGCCACCTGATCCTCTAAACTGAGCCGTGCCTCCAGGAGGACACCCAAGTTGCACACCCTATCTACGGGGGGGCAACACTCTCCCCCCATAATTAAAGAAGGAACATCCTGGATCATCCGAGATGCCGGTACGTACAGCCACTCGGTCTTGGCTGGGTTGAGTTGAAGCCTGTTCCTCCCCATCCAGATCCGCACTGCTTCCAGGCATCAGGATATCATATTGAGGGCATCACTGAGTTGGTTTGGGGTGGAGATAAAAAGCTGGGTATCATCAGCATACTGATGGTACCTCACCCCGAAACCATGGATGATCTCACCCAGTGGTTTCATATAGATGTTGAACAGGATGGGAGAGAGGACCGACCCCTGGGGCACCCCACAAGAGAGGGGCCTTGGGGTTGACCTCTGTCCTCCTGCCAACACTGACTGCGAATGACCCGGGAGGTAGGTGGAGAACCACCACAAAAACGGTGCCTCCCACTCCCAACTCCTTGAGGCATCGCAGTAAGATACCATGGTTGATGGTATCGAAAGCCACCTCTGTCTAATAGGACCAGGACAGAGGAATAACCTCTGTTCCGGGCCCTCCAGAGATCATCCACCAGCACGACCAATGCCATCTCCATGCTGTACCCAGGCCTGAAACCCGATTGATACAGATCTAGATAATCAGATTCCTCCAGGAACATCAGGAACTGTTGGGTCACCATGCTCTCAACAACCTTTGCAACAAAGCAAAGGTTGGAGACAGGACGAAAGTTGTTCAAAATAGCTGGGTCCAGGGCAGGCTTCTTGAGGAGGGGCTTTACCACCGCCTCCTTCAAGGCAGAAGGGAAGGATCCCTCACTCAGAGAAGCATTGACCACTGCCTGGAGCTAGCCTCGTGTAACCTCCCGGGCGGCATAAACCAGCCAGGAGGGACACGGGTCCAATAAACATGTGGTGGTACTCAGTTTCCCCATGATCCTGTCCACTTCATCTGGAGTCACAGGATTGAATTTTTCCCAAATAGTATTCACAAGACCTGTCGCTTCCCCCCCTCCCGTCAGACTCCACCCAGTCGGAATCCAGACTGGCCTGGATCTGAGCGATCTTGTCCAAGGATGATATAACTACACTCCTCGGCCATACCGCAAAGGGTCCTCCTTTGTTCCCTGATTAAGGAGGAAACGGGTGACCCTAAACAGGGTGGCCAGGCAATTATCTGCGGACGCAATGAGAGTGGAGAAGTAAGCATACTTTGCCGCTTCAATCACCACCAGATAAGACCTGGTGAAGGTTCTTAACTGCGATCGGTCAGATTCAGACCAACTGGACCTCCAACTGCTCTCTAGGCCCCTCCTCCAGCGCTTCATCACCCGGAGCTCCATGGAGAACCAGAGAGCCAATCGGGATCTGCACCGGATCAGAGGCTGCAAAGGGACAACATGGTCGAGGGCCTCTGAGGAAGCCCTTTTCCAGGCGTCCACCAGGGCCTCGACCAGCCTGTGGGTAAGGGAGGCAGGAATTGACCCAAGCACCATCTGGAACCCTACTTTCAGTTTCATGGACACACATACCAATAAATCATGGGATCACCAATTTCAGAATCCATAATAGGGACTTTAATGAAGCATCTAGAAATTATAAGATTCCCAGACATTCCACCAAAAGCATTGATCCACTATGTAGATCTTATAACAGACCTTATATTCTGATCAATATCAAGTGGCAGATATTTTTTTACATAATTTTCATTCTGTCAAATATGTGTCGGGTATTGGATAAGGACAATGGGAAAGAAGATGATTTTTTTCTGACTTCAAAGGCTGAGCCTTGGTGGCTCAGGCTGTTAATTGCCTGCACTTAAGTTCCAGCTGCCTACAACTGCTGTAGGCTTGAATCCCACCAGGCTCAAGGTTGACTCAGCCTTCCATCCTCTCGGGGTAGGTAAATTGAGGACCCAAGATTGTTGGGGGCAATTAGCTGACCTTGTAAAAATGCCGCTTAGTAATAAGCAGGCATATACAATGGAATGAAGGTTATTGCTGAGCACACTGGGTTGTATCCCAAAAATTGTAAGCCGCCCTGAGTCTCCGGAGAAGGGCGGCATATAAATGTAATTAAAAATAAATAAATAAATAAAATCTTTCCATGGTCCAATATAATGACTTCCAGTGTCAAGGGATTTCTGGCTAGCACTCCTCAATAACCAGGGAGGCCTTGCAAGTAAACTGTTATTGAGAGCCTTTGCTGAAAATAAAATGGCCAGATTAAGTGTATGAAATGACACAATGATTAAGCATCATGAATAACTGAAGTAAAGGATCAATAAAACTAATCTGTTTGTTTTATCTTTTTATATGTTTAGGTTATATGATGTTACCCAACAGTTGTCAGCAAATTAATCAAAACAAGTGAAAGCAGAATAAATCAAAAATTTGTTTAAAAAGTAACTTATTTTCATAAAATGATCACATGATTTCTCTAACAGGAGGCCTTTGCAGAAAGGAATAGAAAAGCTAAATGATAGCATTCAGGGCCTTATCATTATTATGGTTGGTTGCACAGAATTTGACATTTTTATCCACCCATAGAATCCTTCTCAAAAACCTGGGATAGACAGATGCCGTTTTATGTTATTAAAGGTATAATCAAAGGATGCAATTTGTTCCAAATAAAGCTGCCTATTGTAATTGACTGATGTGATTTTTGTATTAACAAATGATGCTCCAGTTGTTTTGGGATTGCACTAAGGGTGCCTATTACTATTGGTACTACCTTTGCCTTTTTTTGCCAAAGTCATCCTACTTATATTTGCAAATCTTTGTATTTTGTGATTTTTGTTCAGTTCTTTCTTTTCTATTCTGCTGTCTCCAGGTACTGCCACATCCATCATTCAGACCTTTTTGTCTTTCTTATTGACAGTTGTTAAGTTTGGAGTGTTAGGTTGCTATTATTGTTGTGCCAAATGGATCCAAAGCAATATAAAAAAAGTAATGGACTAAAAATGTTGATCACAAACTGCCAATGATTTAGCTTTTGCAAGTTATAAAAAAACATGATGATTTTATTGGGTAAGTCTTACACATAGACTTGATTTAAAATACAGAAAGGATCAACCATTATTAACATAACTGACAATCCTGTAACTATCACTTCAAAATGCATCATGAAAAAGTTTGTTCATTCTTTTTTATTATTATTCCAAATGATGTTAGAATCCTAATGCAGGTATCTGGGGAACACTATTATGAATAATATTGAACAAGTTAATACATTTTTAATATACCTTTTATTGAATGTTATAAATAATAATTAAAAATGAGACACATTAATTTCAATGTAAGTTACTCAGTAAGATTTTGATTTCCTTAAAAGAGCACTAAATTAGACAATCTAGAAAGGAAGGAAAAGAGTAGGGGGAAATTGCTGAAAGGAATTACAGTAATGTGGTAATAAGTTAATAAGAACCCAAAACCAAACCCTACCTCCATTCTACAATAACATTAGCATAATATTTTTCTACAAGTCTCCTTGAAGTTGTCCTTGATGATCAACCAAAAGCTGAAATTAGTCCAGAATGCTGTGACACATGTACTTTTGGGTCAGTGGTGGGATTCAAATTTTTACTACCGGTTCTGTGGGTGTGGAAGGGGAAGGATATTGTAAAATCTCCACTCAGAGGTGGTATTTGCTGGTTCTCCAAATTACTCAACATTTCTGCTACTGGTTCTCCAGAACTGGTCAGAACCTGCTGAATACCATCTCTGTTTTGGGTGCTCCTTGGTTCACTAAAATAACACCACTATTGGGTGAGCTGCACTGGCTCCTAGTTGCTCTTGGGTGCAATTCATTAATATGATAATCATTTTATTATTTGTTGTATGATAGCCTAACTTGAGAGATTCATCCCTAACAGAAAGCAGGCTTCATAAACATGCAAAATAATAATAATTAGGTTTATGATTTTTTCACATATATATGCATATATATTTAAGTCAAATTTGAATTTTAATGTAATTTTTATATATTGTTTTATTTATTGGTTATATTGTACATCACCCATAACCCTTTTTTAAAAGATGGGAAGTTTAGAAATATGAAATATAAATACATAGACATATCATTGAACCATAGTTTGTACTTTTTCCCCAAAAATGTAAAACCTCCTTCACAATGAGCTTGACTCTTGTGCTTATCATTTGAGTCAGATAACTTCATATAGTAATGCTATGTGCTGACATATAGCTATTATCAACCACTAGATAGGATTGGTCACAAAGACTACAGGATCTTGAATGTGGTTGGGCATAATAAAATAATCTTGAAAATTTGGAAGTTTGCCTCTTCTTATACCAAACAGACTCAAAGCAAGGTAGCCTTGAGTTTGCCTCTCCCTCCTCTTTCTTGGGGATGCATTTCTTTAGCCACTCTTTCATTCCTTATTTAAGGTTGTTTCTGTAGTCCTATTCAGCGATATATACATGTTTGAAATGAACAAACCCTCTGTTGCTGTTTATTTGATTTCCCTTACTGATGGAAGGATACAAACTGTCCAAAAGAAACAGATCTTACAAAGGAAGAGGTGGAGTTGCATTATAACTAAAAGACCACTACATCTACAGAAATGAATAAAAGAATGAATAAAAGCAAGAATGAAAGCCTCCTAGAATGCAGATGAGAGATGAGATGAGATAACCTTATTGTCACTTTTTTTCTGTGAACACACATATAGGTTAATATATCCCACCAGGCTCAAGGTTGACTCAGCCTTCCATCCTCTCGGGGTAGGTAAAGTGAGGACCCAAGATTGTTGGGGGCAATAAGCTGACTTTGTAAAAATGCCGTTTAGTAATAAGCAGACATATACAATGGAATGAAGGCTATTGCTAAGCACATTGGGTTGTGTCCCAAAAATTGTAAGCCGCCCCGAGTCTTTGGAGATGGGCAGCATATAAATGTAATTATATATACATATACATTATATATATATATATATATATATATATATATATATATATGTAGGTCTTGGTGTATATTGGTCTTGTCCGTGTAAGGTTGAGAAACCTTGCGTTTCGACGAAATCTCATCCGTCATCTTCAGGCTGTGTCTTCAGCTTAGTTCTCCTGGAGAAGTGTGTGATCGTGGCTGTTTTTCCCTTTTAAACTCTAGAGTTGGATGTTGCTTTTTGATTGGTTTGTGGAGTTGATGTATGCAGATTGGATGGCTTTTTCCTGAGACCCTGTGTGGCTGAGGTGCCACACAGGTCTCAGGAAAAGCCATCCAATCTGCATACATCAACTCCACAAACCAATCAAAAGTAACAACAATCCAACTCTAGTTTAAAAGGAAAAACAGCCACGATCACACACTTCTCCCAGGAGAACAAGCTGAAGACACCAGCCTGAAGATGACGGATGAGATTCTTCAAACGTTGCCAAGGTATTCTCAACCTACGGACAAGACCAATACACCAAGACTACATACCTTACCGGAAAATCTACGAAAACAAATATATATATATATATATATATATATATATATATATGTATATATATATATATATATGTATATATATATATATGTATTTATATATATATATGTATATATATATATATATATGGAAAAAAGAATCACATTTCACAGGTGTATACTACAGGCCACCCTGCAGAAGAAATAGATTAACTTTTTGCTTGTTGGTTAAGCTGCAGAAATGAAAAGTCACAATTACTTCTCTGAATCCTGACTTGTTCATTGTACCAACAGGCCTTCAAAACTTTTCAAGTCATGTTGGTGTTAACCTGCTATTCCATACTGCTGTTCTTTACCATTTGAATGCTGCTGAATCCCACCAACTCCTTATCCCGTGTTTACAAGCATAGGTCACCTTATAAAGTGATTAATGTTCTAACTAATTAATCAGTTGAATAAGACAATAATTAACTGGCAATAATTGAAACACAATTACAAAGCAATTAAGATACATGATGATGATTGGAGTAACACTAAGCTACAACAAAACCTTGTAATGAAAATGCTGGAGGGTTATTCTAATAATAAAAGTATATTTTCTTCCCAACATAGCTAACTTTTCAGTAGATTAAATAAAAGCAAATCAAGCAAGAGGGTTTTTTTCACAATTAATTAGAGCTCCCAGGAAATTTATAAATATAAATACCTATGAAATAAATTCCTGTGTGGGACCAAAAATAGATCCTGTAATTACTGTTAAATTGTTGACATTATAACATAATGCTTCCCTTGAACAAGATTAGCCTGAAGTTTAAAGTGCCCAATAAGCATTTACCATAATTACCACATTTAATACATTCCAGTGTAATCCATTGTATTTCTAAACTATTTGCAATACACACCAATGTTTCTTTAACGATGAATAGATGTGCCATTTCCTATCCAAGCAACTTCCTATCCACAGATGGAATATTTAGAAGATTTTTTTAAGATATGGAAGCGTATTAACTATTCAGGATGCAAGATTGAATTTCTTCATAACATAACTGTCCTTCATTTAACTCTAGCAATTAGAAAGGGGTACTTTGCTATTCACTTCTGTTACTTAGTATTTGAGAAGAATGTTTGATGTTTAAGCAAGAGCCCTTTTAATGATACCTAACACTTCCCATTTGATATTTGCAAAGTTTCTTAAAGTTAATATAGACATATTTTCTGAAGTTAATATAGACATGGCACATTGTCTTCTGTTCTTAATGTATAATGATACAATATAATTTTATTATCCATTTCATTTTCTTTATGTAAACTGAATCATTTTATAACACAGACAAATAAGTAACATGAATACCTTCATGCCGTGCATTAAAGTTCTTGCAACTTTCTTCATATTACTTTTAGTGATTTATTTTTAGTGATTCTGGAAGTGTTTCAGGACTTTCTAGAAGGGCTTAATCTATGATAAAAATGCTGCAGAAGGTATAGGGAATTTACAAATAATAAAATAAAATGCAAATAGTACTTAGCACTTGAGAAGTCTTGATTACAATTTGTTCTTTTTTGGAATAGAACATTGCATTATTTAAGAGATACTACAGTATATGATGGTGTTTATGTTTTCTGACTTGCTGATTATAATGTTGTGCTTTAAACCACTTAAAGATAGAATTAATGAAGCACCATAAAGGGCCTTGAAAAAAAATCAAATCAAAACATTGTTTGATTTTCAAAGTAATAAACTCTAGGAGTTTGTAAATAATTTGGTTCATGAGAAGATTATGCTCTTTTTGTTTCCCTTAAAACAGCTCTCTCAACTATACTAGATTCAATAAGAGTCTAGTTATAATGGAATAATATCCAGGATAAACCCCATTTTAAGAGCTAACTTTCATAGACCTTCCTGTGCCACCAGCAAGCATATTTTTGTTAAATAGTTGTTTTGGAGAAAAGTGATAATTGATAGATGAGGAGGAAGAATCACATATTTGTATTGTATATTGTATCAGCTTTAGTATTTATCTTTAAGGTTGGCTCTTCCATTTATTTTGAAAACCTAAGAGAGCTTAATATTTATGTCTAGCATACCATTTCAGAGTATTGAATGTCACTGAGAAGCACCTGCCTTATGGTCTGAAGTACTTTGAAAAATGTAAGGTTTTCTGAATATAAGATTGGGGGGTTGAACCTTCTTTTATCCTTGACAGCCAAAACAAAATAATAAATTGATTATGACTATGACTTTGTCTATTACACAACTATGTATTGGATATCTCCAATAGAAACAAGATTCAGTTTCCACTTGCCATTGTTCAAGTACTCATAGAACTAATTTCAGGCAACTTGTCCAAAGATCACAGCTCAACTTTTAGCAGCTGTGGGTTATAATTAATTAATTTTATAATGTGGATTTATATGAACACCTGTTCAATATTGATTCTGGGTGGCTATCAATTAAATACCCACAGTAATGATTTAAAAAGAAACAAATACAATTGTTTTGCGCAAAGAGTAAAACCCAACAAACTAAACTATCACCACACCAAATTGGTTTAGCCAATATTCAAGCCTAATTTTGGGGGAAGAACCAGATTTTTAACGCTGCACAAAAGAGCAGGAAAATCAAAGTAACTCTTTGGGAAGTAGGCTGTCCACAGGATATGTATCACCAAATATAGTACCCTAGAATCAGGTTTCCTGGGTCCCATTAGATAACATTAAAAAATAAATAAATGGATATGCTTGAATTCTTGCCACTACTTGAGTCATATCATTCCTACTAGTTGTAACTTCTATGTGGTGTTCAAGGGTACACTGCATTAGTCCAAAGATGAGGTGACCAAAACATGAGTGGCAATGACATCCAGGTCAAAGAATGAACAAAATTGGTATGCAGAAAGGAGCTGTGCAAGATAAATCTTAGCCATGACTATCATTTGCTCCTCAACCAAAGGTGCAAAAGGACTAAGGGGACCTCCATCTTGTACACTAGCCCTATTTGGGGAGTGCAACTTCATACTAAGATGCATACTTCAGTCCTCCAAGATTTGGGAGTTTCCAAAACGCATACCTACTTAGTCTTTTCAGGATTGTGCCTCAAGTTATTCTTCCACATCCAGGCTCCCACTACCTCTATAAATAGTGGGAAAGTATCTTGATGACTTCATTTGATCACTTCTCCATGGTGGCTCCCTCTCTCTGGAACATCATTCCCCCAGAGATTAGAATGGCCCCCAATCTAATATGGTTCTGGCAGGCACTGAAGACCTGGTTCTGCCAGTGGGCCTGGGGAACCCAGAGCGAGATGGAGCCCATTAAATGGCTTGTGTGATGTGCTGTCACTGGGGCAGGGGTAGGGTGATTTTATTATATTATATTATATCAATTTATTTGATACTTTTTATTAGTTTTATTGCTTTAAATGTTTTATATTCTGTAAGCCATCTTGAGTTGCCATGTGCAAATAGACAGCAGTATAAATTAAATAAATAAATAAATAAAATTGCAATATTGTCCTTCCCACTGAAATTAGAGAAATGATACAATGTGACCAAGATGGACATGATCTCACCATTATCATCCCACGTGAGATCATCAAAAGTCCTACCAATGCTATCTCAGTCCTATAACCAAGTCTGATCAGTAACTAAAAGATATCCAGTAATCCATTTCTCCTTGCAGATTCTGAAGCTGCAGACCAACATTTTCTCAACAATTTCCTCTAAATGGGGAGAATGACACAGGATGAAAATTGCCCACCCCACCCAAGATCCCTTTCCATTTCTTTGAAGCAATTTTTCATTATTCTTGGCTGGTGTGGCTTCCTACCCATGTGCATGGAAAGCCATTTTGCGTTAGCAAACAGACTTCTAATGTGAAGACTTTGGTAAAAGGTAGGTCTACTTCCACATCTAATGAAGCATTTCTTTCAAAAAATATACACGGTTCTCTTAGAAAATGTGAGAAGCTCTTGAATTACAAAGTAAATGCCATCCTGTGCTAGATGCCCTAGCAAGAGCAGATGGGAAAGTAACCAACTGCTATCTTACTATAAAATTTGTTTTCAGCCCTCATATCAATTCTCTATTCCTTTTGCTTTGTTTTATCACCAATACCCTTCATTCTGGCCTTCAGGACTGCCAAATTGGGTCTTGCTGCTTAAAACGTGCAGTCTAATTTAATGTGTTTTCCAAATGGATGTTGAATTATATGACAATTCTGTCTCTAGGATGGAAGTGTATTTTTCCCCAAACATTAAACTGGCGTTGGTTTTGATTTTCAGTACTGTTTATTTTGTCATTAAATCAAATCCTCATTATTCAGCTCTAGTCTCCCCACGAATATGCATCTATGAAATATTAATGTCATTTGCTTCTCTAGCTGTGCTTGTATTTTACTCAACAAGTGTAGTGCAGCTCAAGAGCTTCAAATAACAACTGCTAGCTATTTCCTCTCTTCTTGGATTGTTCCTGCACTTCTCTATCCATTTGCTTTGCCCTTTTCAGTATCATGCATGTATTTATTGCTAGATGACATGCATAACCTTTATACGCACTGTAATTTCTTTTCCAGAGAGCTGTTGATTTCATTCAGTGTCCTTTTATCTTGTTCCCCTTTAACAAACTGTTATTCTCCCACAGCCTTGCTTTGATAGTTTCAGATTCTATAACCTGGAAAATTCTTATTCCCTTCCCTTTCCAGTTCACCAGACTTTCAATTGCCATCCTAATTTGATGAGTTATTCTTGCCAACTGCCCAGCCATAGCTACTTCTCATATTTTGTTATTGATTTTGTTGGGCACCAACAAGCTGTAACTGTCCCTTTGCAAGTTTCTTTCTTTGTTTGCTGTACAATGCCTTATTTATGAAGCAATCACAAACCATGCACCTGCACCAAACAGATTGCCTAGTTGTATTGTCCATGCATTTGTTCATAATCCAAATTAAACTATAAATAGAACAGCTTCGTTTCTTTTAAAGGTTATATTATTTATGTAGGCATCTAAAATAAACTTTCTCCATCCAAAAAATTGTGTAGCCTGCAGGCAAGACAGTATGCTTCTGGCACCAAGTGATCACTTCTTAAAACAGTAAACCAAGTAGCACAACTATGTCATACTGTCTTTTTGTTTTTCTACAAATTATCAGCAGAAAGAAAGAACATAATATGCAGCTATGGCTTTAGGCCACATTCCTCTACATTCTTAAGTTTCATCTGAAATCTGATGCTAAATTTTTTTAGGTGGTTTTGCTTTTTAGTTTCTATACAGTCAACACTACAATGATGAAAAGCCTAAATTTGGTCAATTAAATCAAATCATTGTGATCAATAAGAAACACCAATCAATATCTCCAAATCATTTCCTTTCATATTCCTTTCCACTGAGAAGCAGGTATTATTTTCTCTGGTAATATCACGTTACTAACTAGGGCATACAAAACATTTGCTAGACCAATACTCAAATACAGCTCATCAGTCTGGAACCCACATTACATATCTGATATTAACACAGTTGAGAAAGTCCAGAAATATTTCACAAGAAGAGTTCTACACTCCTCTACTCATTGCAGAATAACCTATGCCACCAGACTTGAAATTCTAGACCTAGAAAACCTAGAACTATGCCACCTTCGGTCTGATCTAAGTATAGTATATAAAATCATACATTGCAATGTCCTTCTGGTCAATGAATACTTCAGCTTCAACCATAACAATACAAGAGCACACAATAGATACAAACTCAAGGTCAACTGCACCAAACTTGATTGCAGGAAATATGACTTCAGCAACAGAGTGGTCAATGTCTGGAATACTCTACCTGACTCTGTGGTTTCTTCCCCAAACCCCAAAAACTTTAACCTTAGACTGTCTACTATTGACCTCACCCCTTTCCTAAGAGGTCTGTAGGGGGCGTGCATAAGTGCACCAATGTGCCTACCATCCCTGTCCTATTGTTTCTTTTATTTTTCTTATATGTATTCATTTCATGTATTCACAACTATGTTTATCCTTACACTTATTATCTTGTAAGCGATTGACAAAATAAATAAATAAATAAAATAAATAAAAATAAATGTTAAGTTCGGAAGAAGACAGGACGCAAAGTGCTTCAGCTCATTTTAATAAGTGACTACAGCTCAGAACTACGCCAGAATGGCTTGGTCTCGGCAGCTTATATAGCCGGCTGCCATGGCTTGTAGCCAATGGCTGTATTCAGATTTCCCGCCGTTTTAACAACCAATCAGATTGAACTCTGCATATTTTCAAGAACCAATTAGATTAACTCTGCATACATTACACCCCTCCCCACCTGGTCCAGCCCATATTCAAACCCCATCTATCTAATGTACTCTTGTAAATAGGTGGGGCTTTTATGGTTACGTTTGGACCTGCGTGGTTCAGGTGTTCTAGGAACTTCTATTTGTTTTGAAGGAATGTTAGTTGTTGGAATCCCCTCATTTGGACTCCTTTGGCCGGGTGATCCGGCTCTGTTACTCCAACCTGGTCTCACCTCCCAGTCCACTCCCAGCCCATTGGCATTCCCTTGAATAGGTGAAGTTGTGCTCTACTGGAGTTAGCATTTGTTGTGATTGTGTTAGGGCTTGGGATGGCTCTTGTTGTGTTATTCCATTTAAGAGGGGGTTGACTATTACTTGTTCATTATTCAAAAGGTCTCCCCCTTCCCCCATGGCTTGGGTTGTGCGTAATGAGTCTTGACACGTGCCAGGGTGAGTTTCTAGGGACTTTCTGGACCTTAATTGGTCTATATGTCTTTTCCAAGTGACCCCGTCCTCTGTTTGTACCCTGTAAGGCCTGGGTCCTGTTACATGGGTAATTTCCACAGGAATCCATAAAGGCTCACCCACAAGGTTCTTAGCATAAACTCGATCCCTATTTGAAAAATGTGAGTTTTGCTACTAGAATCTACAGGTTTCTCGGGTGCGTAAGTGGGGTGAAGGCGGCAGAGGGTTGACCTGAGTTTTCTGCCCATTAAGAGCTCTGCAGGGCTTAAATTAGTGGAGGGGTTAGGGGTAATGTGTTAGATACTGAGCAGTTTGTCTACTTTCTCAGTAATATTCCCTGGACCTAACTGTTGAAGTTTCTCTTTAGTAAACTGAACCATACGTTCAGCCCAGCCATTAGTGGAGGGGTGTCCAGGGGCCGTAAGGGCGTGCCTTATGCCCTGCTGTGCTAAGTATGATTCAAAAAAGGTGGCAGTAAATTGGGGACCATTGTCGGAAACACATCGGGCAACCCATGAGTTACAAAAAGTTTCCTTAGCTGTTTGATAACAGCTTCTGCAGTGGTGGATGACATGGGAAGAACCTCGAGCCATCTGGAATATGCATCTACTACAATCAGAAAGGTATGCCCTTTAGTTGGCCCAGCAAAATCAATATGAATTCTGGACCATGGCCCCCTAGGACATTCCCATTCCTGTTTAGGGGCGATAGGCAGTGTGGGCCACAGTTCCTGACAATTTGTACAGCCAGCAACCCAGTTTTCAACCATTTTGTCTATCCCCAGCCACCATACATAGCTCCTAGCCAACCCCTTCATTCTGACAATCCCCGGGTGCCCCTCATGCAACATAGTCAATACTTTTTTCTGTAACTTTGCAGGAATAACCACTCAATTTCCCCATAGAATATACCCTTTTAACACAGATAGTTCAATTTGTCTGGACTTAATTGGTTTGCAGATGTCCATTAGTCCTTGTTGTGGCCAGCCCTTCTTTATCCAATCCACAACAGGTGCCAATAAAGTGTCTTTAGCAGTTTCTCTTGCAATTTCAGCAGCATCCACAGGTAGTTGAGCAACTGTCTCTAAGAAAAAGGTGTAGGTCTCAGGTGCTGGATCTTCAGTGTTCATAGGTAATGGGCAGTGGCTCAATGCGTCTGTGTGCCCTATGTCCTTTCCCGGACGGTAAACGAGTCTGTACGAGTATGCAGTGAGGAATTCGGTCCATTTCCTCATTCGGGGTGAAAGGATGATAGGAGTTGATTTATCGCCGGCCACTATTCAGGAGAGGCTTGTGATCGGTGACAATGGTGAATTTTCTTCCATAAACGTATTCGTGGAATTTCTTGACAGCTGCTACTATTGCCAGTGCTTCCTTGTCCAACTGACTATAGTTTCTCTCTGCCTTTGTCAATGTTCTTGAATAGAATGCAATGGGAGCTTCTCTTCCACTCGGTAGCTGGTGGCACAATACCCCCCCACTCCAAAAGGGGAAGCATCACAAGTTAATACCACAGGCAGGTTTTCACTAAACTGTATTAATACACAATCAGACGTGATTTGGCGCTTAATACTGTTAAAAGCTGCTTCTCTTTTGCCCCCGACCCACGTAGCTTTTTTATCAAGCAGTCTATGTAGGGGTTCCGCAGTTGTTGCTTTCTGCGGCAAAAACATATAGTAGAAATTAATAAGTCCCAGAAATGCTTGGAGGTCAGCTTTGCATTTAGGTCTGGGGGCTTCCTTGATTGCCTGAATTTTTGTTTCTGTGGGGTGGATACCGTGTTTGTCAATCATATAACCTAAGAATTCTACTCTGTCTGTTCTTAGTGTACATTTCTCTTTTTTGACTTTTAGTCCTGCTTTTTTGAACCTGATCAATACTTCTCTGAGTCTCTCACGTAGCTGAGTGTCATTTTTAGCAGAGATTAAGATGTCATCAAAGTAAGGTACCACCCCTTTTAAACCTTGTAACATTCTTTCCATAAGGCTTTGAAATATGCCTGGTGCCACACTTACTCCAAATTGCAACCTTTTGCATTTAAAGGCACCCCGATGGGTCACAATAGTCTGTACCTCTGCAGTCGTATCATCTACTGTTAACTGCTGGTATGCTTGGGCAAGGTCTAATTTAGCGAAAACAATAACCCCACCTAGGGAGTGTAACAAATGATGTACCACTGGAACCGGATATGCGCTCTGTTGCAGTGCATGGTTCAATGTCCCCTTATATCCCCACAAATTCTTACAAAGCCATCAGGTTTGACAGGGGTAACTATGGGTGTTTCCCATCTGGACTGGTCTGTGGGCTCTAGTACCCCTTGAGCTATCAGTTTGTCTAACTGTTCATCAATTTTTGCTTTGAGTGCAAATGGCACTCATCTGGCTTTTAAATGGAATGGTTGTAAATTGAAGTCTAAATTGAAAGTAATAGGGGTCCCCAAGTACTTGCCTAATCCGGCACTGAAGACCTCTTGGAATTCTTTCTTCAATGACTCTTCCCATTCTGAGTCACTTACATGGTTGATTCTGGTTACTTCGATGCCCAGGGGGTGGAATCATTCCAGTCCTAGAAGACTTCTGTGGTCTTTATCAACGATGGTCAATGGTAGAAGTTTAGTGTGATTCTTGAATTTCACGTTGAATTTTCTTGTTCTGATTACTGGAATCTTGTTTCCTTGGTAATCTTTGAGGGTTAGTGCTTGCTTATTGAATTGATTCTTCTGGATCTCTGGAATGAGTCTCTGTATAGTGTTCCATGACACCATGGATAGATATGATCCCGAGTCTACCTCCATCTGGCACGGTCTTCCCTCGATATAGACCTTGACATGCACCTTCCTGTTGTTCAGTGAAGAAGAATGACCAATTGTTACAGTTTGGTGTGTTTCATTTTTCCCGCTTGTGCTGCTGGGTTTTACTTCTTTGTCCTTGTTATTTGGATTGAACTTCCTTCTATTGGGTGGAGTTCTGGATGATTTGCAGACTCTTGCGATGTGTACTTTCTTCTCGCAATGGAGGCAAATGGCTTCCAGGAACCTGCATTCTGTGCAGGGGTGGTTTCCTCCACATCCTGCACAACGGAAATCTTGCTTCTTCCAGCCCTGGTGTTCCATTTCCGCTCCATCCTTAGTCTGTTTATCTCTTCTTCTCCGCTGTACTCTGATTCTGACTCTAGTTCATCAAAATGCATTGTTGTGGTTTTTTCACCTTCTGGATGGGAGGTTATTCTGTTCATCTTCCTCATTGTGGCTGCGGAGGTTTTTGTGGCTTCTGCTGCTATTGCCTCGTCGATGGCTTCTTTTAGCGTAATGTTTGGTTTCATGAGTAGTTTACTTTGTAACTTCTGGTCCTTAAGCCCCAAGACAAAACGATCATGCATGGCTTCTTCTAGCGTGATGAATTCACAGGCACCACCAAGGTTTCGTAAGCTGGCCACAAAGTCGCTGATGCTTTCTTCTACTTGTTGATCACGGCGGTAGAATTCGTGTCTGTGGATCAGGCACGATACTTGGGGTGTGTAGTGTGCCCTCAATAGCCTTTCCAAGTCTGCCCATGCCATCGCTTTCACATCTGCTGGTGCAGCCAGAGCTTTTGCCATCTTGAACACTGTGGGGCCGCAGTGTGTTAGGAAAACCGCTCTTTTCCATTGTTCAGAAATTGAAGCTAGATCATTTCCTTCTAAGAACATTTGGAATCTGTCTACCTAAGACTCCCAGTCTTCGTTCTTTGGATCGAACTGGGCTGGTGGCGTGTTCAGCCCAGTCATCTTGTCGTTTTCTTCTGCGTTTTCTTATCCGTTACGATCCCACCTTCGTCGCCAGTGTTAAGTTCGGAAGAAGACAGGACGCGAAGTGCTTCAGCTCATTTTAATAAGTGACTACAGCTCAGAACTACGCCAGAATGGCTTGGTCTCGGCAGCTTATATAGCTGGCTGCCGCAGCTTGTAGCCAATGGCGGTATTCGGATTTCCCGCCGTTTTAACAACCAATCAAATTGAACTCTGCATATTTTCAAGAACCAATTAGATTAACTCTACATACATTACAATAAATATTCATGGAAGCAAGATAAATCACTGATACACGTTTTAAAAATGTAATGACATGCTTTACATTTTTACTTAAGCAACAAGAGAGTTTCAGTGACACATTTTTCCCTTCCTTTTATTCCCATGACAAATTGCCTGCACAAGAACTATCTATACCCTATGAAGCATTTGTTTCCACAGGTGTTTTCATTTTTGCTGAACTTTCTTCACTTCTGTCTTCAGAAGAGATATGATGCTTGTCTTCCATTCCATATGATGTCTTGTCTTCCATTCACTGTATTGTCAAATTAAAGTATGTTTTTTTTCCACCATCACTCTTTGAATCATAGTCAATGTTATAGAATCCACTCTATGTTGGAAACCCCCAAAAACATCCTTATGGCATTTTCAGATAGGGCAAGAAAATTAGTCACTGAAAACATGAAAGATTGCTGTTCATTTGTGTTTACAACAATAGACTATATAGATGGATGGTTTAATTCCTAAACAGGTAGATTTCTAGACTTTAAGAATTTGCCATTTCTTTTGGTTTTATCACGCCCTAAGCTGGAGTTTTCTGAAAGTGTTTAACTAAGAGGCAAACCATAAGGAAGGCCAAAGTTTTATTCACAGAATTGTAATGGGGCTGAAATGAACTGATAAGCCAGAGATAATTGTGAACTAAATGATGTAAATTCAGCAAGGTTGCAGTTTCTAGGAGTCATAATAGGAACACAAATAGTATAAGAACACCAAAAGAACTATGGCTGTTAAAACCAGTAATACAGCACTGATGATGCTGAAAATGTATAGTTGGAAATCCTGATAAAGCTATTGCACATCACTGATATCAAGAAAAATAGTCCCCATGTTGTTTTGTCCTCACCTTTCCATCTTCCTTTAGCCCAGGCACCAAAAAGTTTGAGATTTCACTTTGAGGCACTTTTACCCTCATGGGGTAGGCAATTTGCCAACCTTCTTCAAGTCCAATTTGGCTAATTGCTCATCTGTGTCTTGATTAGCTAAAAGGTTACTTCCAGCTGTTTTTACTGCTTTCTGACTTAAATTCAACATTCCTGCAAATTCTTTGTCAGCTATTTGACAAAGAGTAAAGTTTCTTTCAAAAGCCCTTGCTTCTTCATTCAAAGATAGGTGATGTGTGACATGACTATTGTTCACAGAAATATATGCATTCTAAAGCCCATATTAATGATATTGCCAATTAAAAGACAGCTAAACTGTGAACTTTATTGAGCTAGAATGTGCTGGGATAAATACTGCTTGAACAATAAAAGAAATCCAGGAATAAGCTGTAATATAATCTCCCAACTGCTGTCTCTAGGAAAACTATCCAGTGAATAACACAGTTTCTAGGGAAACTTGTGTAAAAGCCTTCAAAACATTTTTTGTTTCTTTTTTTAGTCAAGACAACAGTGCACCATGAATGATCCTCTGTGGTACAGTAATAAAAAAACAATCAGACCTTTTTATATTATGTAGTAAATTATTGTGTATTATTTTCTGACTCAATATATTTCCCAGGAGTGCTTTCTGTGTTTTCACATAGAATTCTTTTCATTTCTTGAATAAGTCATGTTGTATAAATGTTGTCAATGTAATTCAGCCTTGGCAAATATATCACCAGCAGTTTGGGCTGGTTCTGTCAAACCCCATGCATCATGAGTACCGTCACCAGAGGTGGTATTTAGCAGGTTCTGACCAGTTCTGGAGAATCGGTACTGGAAATTTTGAGTAGTTTGGAGACCAGGAAATACCACCTCTGACAGGAGATTTTACAGTACCCTTCCCCTACCATGCCCACCAAACCACACCCACAGAACTGTAAAAAAAATTGAATCCCACCACTGACCTTAACTGTGAATTCTTTTTTGTACATTGTGCATTGGTGTTTTAGAAACAGAAGAAGAATGGAACCATTCAGAAAAAATCAGTCTGTTTATGATAACTTTCTCTCACAATATTTATTTATTCATTCATTCATTCACTTTATATGCTGCCCACCTTACTGGCAAAGTAATACTAGTGGTTTTGCATAATGAAAGACAGAATGAGCCTAAGACACTACTGTTGATTGGCAATTACAAAAAAAACATTCATTCAAAATATCTCCTTTTTTGAACCTGTGGACAAGAGTGTCATACCATACTTTTTAAGTACGTGGTCTGTACTTAAAAGTCTGTACATGGAAAAAAATTATGAACTTTATAGAAATTGGCATCGTGGTAATAGCTAAAATAATTTGTATCATTAAATTAATTAAACAAAATCTATTTGTAGAGAACATGGAAGTATCACTAATTAACACAATGGAGTCTGTTTTATTAACTAACTTATTTTTCTATTGAACTTGCATTGCTGTTGGTTTTCATATAATGTCATAAAAATGAAGAATAAATGAAGAAAGTAAAGAAATCTATATGAAAACTAAGATTGAATCACAATAGCAACACAAAAGCATCTTTACAATGTGTGTGTATGTGCATAGGCATATATGTAGTAAGCATGATTTAAGAAATAATTCAGGTTGAATACCTATGCAATCAAAATAAAACCTAAAAAGAACAATAACCTTTATAATATTGAAGCATCTCATGTCTTCCTGGTGATGTAGGAGGCTTAGTGCTCCTATAGTGCAAAACTTTATTCAGGTGCTACAAATCTACATAACTGAGAAGACATATTTGAACTTCCTGTTCAGAAAATTTCTCCAGATGGGTACAATTAATATTGCCAGAATATTGAAATGGGCATATTATATGGTCCATGATGTCTTGCTCACCATTCCCTCAAGGACAGAGTTGTTTCTTAAATGTTGTTTTTTAATATCCACCCATTATACATTGTGGGAAAAGTGTATTAAAAAAGTATAAAAATCATGTGATGTTTCGGCAATGAGTTGATCATGCTGAAAATAGCTATCTATCATATTAGATGCATTGTCTGATTATAGTGAAGTGAAGTGAAGCTCTATTGCCAAATTTGCTGGTAGGTGTGATGGTAGAAGCTGAATCAGTAACGTATTAAATAATGGGCTAATGGGAAAATGGGGGGAAAGGGTTCAAATTGATTCCTTTCTACATTCCATAATATTACAGAAAAGACTTTACAATTTATGTTACATATAAATTGTTCATTAAGTGATATATTTGTATTAATTAATTTTGTTCTTGCTATCCCAGTTTTATATATTTTAATGTTTTATTGAAAAGATACACAGTTTTTGAGCTATATCAGCTTTTTTCAATTTTGTGCCTTCATAAAATGAATAAAAAATAACATTTATTGTAGTTCACTGCACTGAAGGTAGAATAAGTATATTTGTTTATTTAACTTATTTTTATTTAGATTGATAGGACTTCATAGTCAACATTTCTAAATGTGATCTAATTGCATTAGATTGTCTCTGTATATGAATATTTAACTAGCTTTCTTATTTGAGTTGGTGGGTTGGGAGCAACAGTATTGAAAGGTAGTCTTGAGATTACAGATCCTAGTTTGCATAGAGTAGCATACATGTGTGCGTGGTGTGATATTGACCTTTTGTTGAATTTCTGGCACTCTGTGCAAAATCTGCCAAAACTGACAAAGATTATGTCCCTATCAATTGTATTAGCAGGAAATGTTGCATATTTCAGAGAAATGAGCATGGTTAGTAGCGTATTTTCCTTGTTTTTTTTTCTAAAAAGCATTAGATGACAGCCTTGATGTGCATATTCATGGTGTCCATCTGTTGACAACCCTGATATGTGGAAACATCAATCCAGAATGTAAGAAGAGAACAGAAGAGAAAGTGAGTAGTGACAAAAATAAGACAAAAATGTGCATTTGTAAAACTAAAAACATATCCTGCTATCCCTCATAAAACAGCATGAGACTTCCCTATTAACTGTGTTACAGAGGGTGGCCTAGAACCTAGTTTAGTTGTTCCTCTGTAGAAATGGACCTTTCCTTTTCCTCTTGCACATATCTTGCCATGCAGACAATCTAAGAGTGATTAGTGATGAACCTGGGAATGCCAAGGTCTGAATTAGTGATTTGTTTGGTGCCTATTGACCAAATAAATGCTGCAAGCATTCTTCCTTCTTCTTTTTTTCAATTTTACGGCACTGCAATCCTTTTGCCATGTTGTTCTGGCTGTGAGAAAGACTGGACTTCTATAGGCTGGTTGAAATAACAGAAATGAGAATTGGCAACTCAGAAAAGGGATCAATATACACATGAAAACTTCATTTCTGAAAGAGGTATTCTTCTACAAAGATAAAGAGTTTCATTTTATTGCTCACTAATGTCCTCCTAGATTTCTATAGGTGAGGCATTTCAGTTGAAAGCATCTGTATTTTTCCCCTTTGGATTCACTTGTTGCTTAGCTTTTCACATTTTTTTCTACAAACTAGGGATGGTGTGAAATTATTTTAGGTTTTTCTCATATCCATTCACACTTTCTCACCCAACCAAATGTTTCTTTGCTCCTTGGGTGATCTGCTAATATAGCTCAGCAGGTCACTTGCAACATAATTAACTTCTCTGTTAGTTATGTAGGCTACTAAAATCTCAGAGAAGGGCAACATGTCTAGTTTAGAGGGATGAACAATGTGTACAAGAAAATGAAGGCAATGAGAAAGTAGTACCCTCTGTAGACAACTAACAAGAATTTTCTGGGCAACAGAAAGAAGGGGGAGTAGATGGGAAATAAAGCTGAGAAAAAAACCCCAGGCTTAGTTTTGCTAATTAAATCAGTTCAACTGACAACAACAACAAAAACCAAACCATTTTAGTCATGTTTCCTGTTCTCCCATTTGAGGCATAATAAAAATGCTTCATTAGATGCAACATTAAATAATTGTCTTGAATCCAGCTGGGGAAACATTAAAGCATTTGAAGCATTCCCAGAGGATAGTTTTTTGAGGGGAGGGAATGCCAGGTTAATCATTCCAGACAATCAAAGCTTCGCCATTCACTGCTACCTTGTCTTCCTCCCTCTTCCAGAGATGTGGGTAAGACAACCTAACACAAGGAGGGGATTTGCAGAGGATCGGGCCTTGAGTGAGGGATGTGTGATGCATGCTGGCAAAGCTCTCCAGCCAAATCTGTTCAAATATTGAGAGAAACCAGTTAGCCTGGGGTGGCTGAGATGGGCACCAAAGCAAAAGGAGTGAAGAAGTGGGGGAGGCTCAGAATGTAATGACAGGTTGCTTGGGATGTTGTTTTTTTAATTAGATTTATATGTGGGGATGTGGGGAGGTTCCTTTCTCCTTTCTTCCTTTTGGAGATATTGCTAACAGCAATAACTATTGGGGATGCAGACATCTGCACCTTAAAAGAGTCTGATGAAAGTATTCAGGTATTTTCTCCATGTATTCATTTATTTGATATATATGTCATCTTTTCATTCATGCTCAAGGCAATGTACATAGTGTTTCCCCATATATTTTCCTACAACAGGTCCATGAAGTAGAATTCACTGAGAGAGAATGACTGGCCTAAAGACACCAATTACTGTGACTAAAGGTGGATTCGAATGTGGATTCCCCTGGGGCAAGTGCAATACTTTTAACTATTACACCACACCGGCTCTCATTCTCTAGAGATCTCCTGGAAACCTGGGAGATCAATAGTCATATGAAAAGATGTTATATCCCTGGCTGTTTTACACAAGGCATTTCAGGTGAATGGCACTATGTATTTCTCTGTCTTTCTTTCAGATAGCACTATGCTGTTAATTTCTAAGGAGAGTGACAGTCTTATAGCAAAGAACAAATACAAATGGATTAGTTGCTCCACATATCCCATGTAGAGACATTGATAGTTACTTTTTCTGCTAATAGGTGGCACTGGATGGGAAAGGAAAGGACAGCTGGGAACTTACCAATCGTCAACATATATTGATTTATATTAAAAATGGTAATGACAACAAACAGCTTTGCTGCTAAGGTCTAGTAAAGCGCAGCCATGGATGCAGCACAGTTTGTATGAACATTTATTTAATTTTATCTTTTTTGCTGAAATTAGGAAGAATATATGTTAAATAGCTGTCTGAATACATCATAGGAGAAAAAGAAGAGATATTATAGATCTGAATGGAGTGGAAGCAGACTTGCGGGGGTGCACACACACACACACACACACGTAAATGAGAGGGCTAAATACATGTCATAATGAATAGATTGATGCCAACTACAATGCTACAGCATCATATAAATTTTAGTAATTGAAAGTTCTTGAATAGTTGTATGCTATTTATCAGTTCCTTTTGATCATAGAAGAATCAGGAACAAGTTCAAGGAAAATTGTACAATATTTTGATTGAATATGATCCATGAGGGGAAAAAACACTATTAGATGATAATAATAGATGACTAGATAGACGGCAGAGCACTGCAAAGGTGATGGGCCATTTGGAAATATAAGAAATAATAAGAATTGTGACTGATGAGTCTATCTGCTTAGCAAAAGGCCTATGTTTAAAATACATAGTTTAATCAAGTCATTTCATCCATATCAATGGAAATAGAATAAAAACGTGATTGAAAAAGTCTGTCTCAAATATATAGTTCAAATATATCTTTCCATGCATTTATGTGGAGAAAAAGGATGAATAAAAGCATGATTGATCTGAATGTTTGTAATGAAATAGAGAATTACCGAAGAATAAAATATTCTGAATGTGAACTATTATTTGGTCATTATTTGACAGTGTGAAGAAAAAATCTGGAGAAAATGAGCTGAGAAGACAAAAAAGATATTAAACAAAAAGTAAACTGCAAGAAGACAAAGTACCAGCCCTGCACCAAAATATATTACAACCAATACTCAAAGGAAGGGATTAGTTTTTAAACAGTGGCTGATAAATGGCTGGAATCTTCAGGAATCTAGATGACATCCAGATAACTATAACACGGCACAGGTTGTTTGAGGGACAGCCTTGCCCTAAATGCATCTACCTGTCCCGTTAGGTCCAGCAGGAAGTGAATGTTGTGGGTTCCATCAATGAAGGAATCTAATTTGACAGGACCAAGAGCGTCCCACCCCCACCCTAAGAAACTCAAATATCCAGACAATATTTTATTTTAAGTCTATACTGTCAGATGGAGGATATGAGGACCAAAAGAAGGACACACACTCTTTGCCAGATATCTGGTAACTCTGAACATATCACAAGCCCTAGGACTGCCTCTTTTAATTATTTCTGATTTTCTGGCTACAATTTTTCCTGAACAGATAATTTAGACTTGTAATTGCACATACTGCAAAGAGTTCTATATATATTGCTATCCCTGAAATTTCTAGGGAGAGTAGATTGCTGTTACAGAGTTACTAATTGATGTATAAGATCAAACTCATACCTATTTTCTTCAACACATGACGACTCATTTCCTACTTTCCTTGGCAGTAATTGCAACCAAGTGATCCATGGCCTTCCTCTGTTTGTTATTCAGGTTCTAACATTAAAAAACATCAAGCCTTTACTTCTCTTTCTTTTGTGTCTATATCTTTAAAACCGACCTGGGACATGAAAGCTTTTCAGGGAGAGTGTGTCTTCAGACAGCCCTTTAAAAGTGAGGTCTGTTCTTCTTTGTATCAAACTCTAGTATCATGCAGAAAAAGAGTGAGAAATTAAGGACCCCATTCTCCTGTCATTCCTTCACTGCAAATCATTACCTTTCCTAGACTGACAGCAACTTGGTTTCTGTCTTTGGGGACTTCTTCCAGGAATCGAATATAGTTTTCATTGGTAAAACCTTCTCTGCTTTCAAGAAGTAAATGAGAGAGAAGAAAAAGAAAACAAGGAATAAAGAAGGAAATGAGAAAGTAGAATAATGAAGGTTGGCTTCTAGGAGGATATGTGTCATAATGTGTTCCAAACTAAAGATGTAATAGATAATCAGAGTTGGAAAAGACCTTGTAGGTCATCTAGTCCAACCCCCCACCCAAGCGGGAGACCCTACACCATTTCTGACAAATGACAGTCCAATCTCTTCTTGAAAGTCTCAAGTGATGGCACTCCCACAACTTCCGAGGGCAAGGTGTTCCATTGGTTGATTGTTCTCACTGTCAGAAAGTTTCTCCTTATTTCCAGGTTAAATCTTTCCAGGTGAAATCTTGTTCAGTTTCCATCCATTATTTCTTGTCTGGTCTACAGGCACTTTAGAAAATAGATTGACCCCTTCCTCTCTGTGGCAGCCCATAGAATGAGAGGAAAGAGGAAGAAGAGAAAAGTTTAAACCAGTGGTGATGTAATCAAATTAATTAAACCTAACATAGTCAATAGGGATTAGCTAACCTTGCAAAATCTTTTTTTTTTCAAAATGATCTGTCATTCTGTCATGCCCATTGAAATTTAGGCTACCATTTCCAAATCATAATTCAAGCATACAATATATAAATAAATAAATTGTCTATTGTGCACATATTTTAATTGAAAGATTCAAAGCTTTAACCACAGGTAGTAAAGAACAAAAAAGCAAAATACTGAATAATGATTTTTCAGCTGTACAGGTAGTCCTCGACTTACAAACAGTTCATTTAGTGTCCATTCAAAGTTACAACTGCACTGAAAAAAAGTGACTTATGACCATTTTTCACACTTACCACTGTTGCAATATCCCCAGAGTCATGTGAACAAAATTCAGATGCTTGGCAACGGGCTCGTGTTTATGACGGTTGCAGTGTCCCGGGGTCATGGGGGCCCTTTTCTGACCTTCCTACAACCATAGTCAATGTGGAAGCCAGATTACTAAAAACAATTGCAGTGATTAACTTAACATCTAAGGTATCTGTCTATTCTGTTCATATATCCATGTAATTAAAGACAAATTATAAATGCATACTTTATACAAGATTATATGCTAAGATTATATGCTAAGAAAGAGCAGGTAAAAAAACACTGCAAAATACTTTCTGAGTGTCATTCTTTAAAGAAGACATTCACAACTGACTGTAATATATTATAAAAGTAATGCAAAATATAAAGCATGCTCCTTCTCCTTTCAGTGCCATATTCTTAATTATATTCTGCTCCTTAAAGACTGTGAGTCCCTAAGGATAGCAGCCTAAATTAAAAGTGGCACAGAGGTTTGCAGAGAAAAGGAGGAATTGCATAAACTCACTGTCCACGTTCCATAGTGAGATTTAAGTTGCTGCCATCAATTGAAAAATCCATCCCCAGGTGTACAAAAAGCAAAGCAGGATCAAATACATGTTTTTCCTCAGTCATGAAAAGACCGTCTACTTTGACATTTGGTTTGCAATAGAAAATGTTAAAAACGTGAAGAGTGAAACCACCCATAATCTTAATTTAGCAGATCCCAGATAGTAAGAAAAACTATTTTACCGGTAATTTTGAAAATTGAGCAAATATTCAGAGAGATACATTTTTAATTTGTATTTATTTTTCCCAGCTTTATTTATATAAGTAATCCACGGTGGCAAACTTATCTAATATTCCTATCTCTTCCTATTCCCCCACTACCAAAACAACACTGTTGTGAGGTAGGTAGAGTTTAATGAGAATGACTGTCCTAAAATCACTTCACCAACTTTGCATGTCTAAGGTAGGACTAGAATTCACAGTCTTCTGGTTTCTAATGTGGTGCCTTAACTACTAAATCAAACTGGCTTTCATGCATTTCCCATGCTCTTCTGGCCTGAACTTCTCATTGGCAGAGTGATCTATGACAGCTTTTGCCAGCTGTTTCTCCTGAATATCTTCATGAGTTCTGCTAGATTGGGAGACACCAAAATATATCTAAAGAGAAAAATTGCTTCTTAGATTTTTGTTGCTGAATTTCTCTCTCTCTCTCTCTTTTTAAACAAAACACCTCCATACTATGCCCTTAGATTTGTCTGTTTTCTAAATATGTTCACCATGTTACCCCCTCAGTAAATAACTTAGGAGACTTACTTTTTGCTCAAATATCAGAACAGGGTTTCATTGTAGTCAGATAATTTACTAAGATAAATTGTCTAGGAATATAAGTTATGTCATACTAAGAAACCCTCTCTTTTCACCAAGCTTTTCATTTTAAACTGACTTTAATTCTGATTTTAGTTACACTGGTTTTAATTTTGGCTTGATTTTAATTGTATTATTTTTCTCTCTTATATCGGATATTGTTATAAACCACTTGAAATGTTGTATAAAAAGAAAGACAAAATTTAAGCTTAAAGAAATAAATGGGGAGCACCTGTATAGATGTGCATGTATCTGGCAGTTTTGTGATTGAATCACTCATTATTTCAAAACCAACTGAAAAAGGAATCTCAAAATATAAATAAAAATTAATCAGCTAGAAATTTTTTTAAAAAGCATAAGTGTTAAGGAAGTAAATGTGATCTCTAAGGGGCTAATTTAATACACAGAGTATGAAAATAGGCACTAAAATGAACAGTACAAAATCATTCTGTATAACAATCAATAGATAGCTATACCAGCCTAGTAGATAATTAGATTGGGACAATAGTTAAAATCCAAAGTCCAGGAATATAGATTTTTCTAGTTTTGCCCACTGCAGATTTTCTTTACTTATCTAGCACAAAGAATACAAACACAAATGAATGTGCATTCTGTGCTTATCCGAGGGGTTCTTTCTTTCAGTTTTTTTTTCTTTTTCTTCATACGGTATGTTTGAGTGTTAAATTCTGGCACTGATTTAGCCCTTGGAGAAATTGGATGAAATGTTTCCTTTGACTTCTCTGCTTACAAACAAGATGAAAAAGACATTGGTTGCTCTAGTTGTTTATATCAGTGTCCTACTTTTCTTCTGGAAGGACAGAACAGCACAAATGGGAAGGCTCTTCTTCATTTTACACTAACACTAACTGTAAGCAAGGAGTCCTTGGTGCTCTCGGACCTTGGTTGTTTTCTTGCAGTTGTTTCATTATCCAAACTAGTAAAGTCATTGGGCAACATCTGCAAGAAAGCAACCAAGCTCAGAGAACACCAAAGACCCTTCATTTCAACCCTGGGCTACAAATAACCTCTTCTATCAATACTAACTGCAAGGTAGGTTAAGAAATAATGCTATAGTGTTTTTCTTAAGAGTTTGTCCTTCATGGATGCAGGATCTGCTTCTGGTTGGACTGCATTCACCTTCCTTCTTACAGAGATGCTGTCAATGTGTGCTGTAGATGAGTGTTTATCAGCAGGCTTCCCCTAGATTACAGTTGATAGGGATGGACCAGTCCAAAGTATCCAGCTGTCTTTTGTGCCAAGGGATGAACAGAATCTGAATGTCTTTGTTCCTAGCCCATTCGTCTCTGGCTGATAGTATCTAGCCTAAAAGTACTCAGTGAAATAGAAACATTCACAGGAGTAAGAAAGGGAGATTTTAAAAATTCACATAATCTAACTTTGCTTCTTTGTTTTTAACTAGGGCTTTAATTGTGTGGCTGTAGCTATCATCTTGACTTTGTTTTGTCACTCATCCCCAAGTCAACAATGCAATGGGTACCATTATTCATGGTCTTTTCAGTCCCTGCCTAACACTGTAGCCATTTCATACATTTGTGCAGCAGTTCTATCAATATTTACATCCAGTCAGGACTACTGTTTGTTGAAGGAAGTCTAGCCTTGGTATTCAGAAGTTCCTCTGACAGGTCTAAAATGGATTTCCCTATGTTTTTTCAAGGTGCAATCATACTGTACTTTCTCAAAATAGGGCAGATGTGATGATCCAGATTCAAAACAGCACTTAGGTAAAATGACCAGAATGATGCAAAGCAGTAAACAAATTGCCTTTGCATTCAACGAGTCTGCAAAATATATAAAGAATGATATTGGATATGGGCTAGTTCAATTAAAAGAAGGACTAGCAGTGTTCCAATATCTAAGGAAGTGCCCCAAAGAAAAGGAAGACCAACCTATTCTCCAAGCCCCTGAAGGCAGGACAAGAAGCAATGGATGGAAACTAATTAAGGAGAGAACCAAACTAGAACTAAGGAGAAATTTCCTGACAGTTACAGCAATATCCTAACAGTTACAACAATGAATCAGTGGAATGACTTGCCCACTAAAGTTGTGGATGCTCCAACACTGGAGATTTTTAAGAAGAGATTTGACAACCATTTGCTTGAGTAGGGTTTCCTGCCTGAGCAGGGACTTGGACTAGAAACCCCCACACACACACACACACCAAGGTCCCCTCCAACTCTGTTATTCTGTTATTCTATTCTATATTTGTCAGTCCACCATCCTCCATGCCTTTGAAATTTTGGAAGAAAAAAATATATAGAATACTGGTAATTCACAGCTACTTCAGCTTCTGCATTAAATTCTATGTAACTTCCCTTGCTTGCTTCCAGGGGCACTTGTACAAAGATCAGTTCACTAGTATAGTTCTTTTTGCTGCAATGAGGAGCACAAGGATTTTAGAAAAATTAGTCCATATGTCATGTGTTTTTGTTTAAGATGTGTTGGAAGAAATATCCTTCTGGGTTCAGTTCCAAGTGGGGAAGAAAGACACTGGAAACATGGAGGCTGTTTGGAAAGGTGGTTTAATGGTGGACAGGACCACATGGCTTGGAGCTCCAAAGTGAAAAGGAGGATCACATACTTCAAGATGTTGGGTGAAGACAAAGAAAAGGGAAGAGATGCTGAGAGTCCCTGGGTTTTTGAATTTGAGCTTGTATTCTGATTGGTTGTCAGACTCCCATGGGGCCATGCAGGGGCAACTCTGTAGGATGTCCTGAGTCCCAGGCTTGGTTGAGCCTTGCCGGATGATGATGTAATGAAAGGGCTTTGGGCAATTCCTATTATAGCTCTACCTGGAGTAGATCTTTGTTATGTAAAATGGACTGGCCCAGGCCAGAGTCATGGCCCATTAGCAAAGATGGGGCGGGAGGGGGCTGAGTTTCTGCATCTGAGTTTCTACTTTTCTTTTTAGAGGAAATATTCTGTCTTTTTAGTATATCCTAAAATATTTCGCTTTCCAAGGAGAGGGGTAGGTTTTAACTTCCAACAGATAAATGTGTCCATATGTCAAAGGCTGTTTTGTTTTTTCTTTTCGTATCCCTGCATTCAGAAAGCTAGAACTCAAGCCCTGATTGCTTTGGCACAGCAGCTGGTGAAATTGATACACTTTAGCATAAATGGATTTAGCGAAGTAAGCAAGCTCTATGCTGTTTCACTTTCTTAATGTCTTCCAATATCAGATGTCACTAATGGAATTCAAGAGTCTAATTCTTTTCCTGCTTAAAAGCTTTTAAGCTTTTATTTATAATAGGTTTGTTGGGTATTAATGCTGCACATTTAAATTGTGGTAATTAGAGAAGTTTGTTTTAAAGTCCCAGGAGTTCCCTTGTTGTTTTTAATAATGCAACTGCTCATTACCAGCTTTTCATTTTGCAGAGCAATAGAAAGCCTTGATTTCAAAATGTGCAGTGTTCATTCAGATTACATTTGGATATATTCAACTATCAATTTACCAGGCAGCAGTCTATGAAACAGCTGAGATGATTTTCAAACCAAAAAACAAAAAACAAAACACTGCTACTCAGGACACAGTATAAAACAACTCTGGACCTGTCAAAATCACTAATAAAGACCTGGATTTCTGACAGAAACTGAATAGGGGGAAAAATACAAAGGTGGTCATTGCACATCCTTTATCATTAGAATTTTAAAATACTTTTACACTGACTTCAGTCCAGAGAATGAAACTGAAATGATAGAAACAATTCTGTATATACCTGGTTGGATCACATCAATTATATGTAATGATGTATAATAAACATTTGTTCACACTGGTATAATTCATTAATATCTTACACACCAGTATCTGGCTTACATTGGACACAATGATTATGATTTTTCCCCAGATGATACCCAATTCTGTCTCTCAGTTTTTACAGATGGATTTCTATAGGCATTCCTTTAAAAATATGTTTTGCTTTTTTATCAAGAGCAGTATGAGGATGTTTTTCTGACTTGGATCAGATCAGCAAGGTAGAGTAAAACATCCCTTTTTAACAGTTTCCTTTTCCTTAGCAAGCATTGATTAAGAATGGTTTTGGCATCTATCTTGAAAGAATAGAAACATGATACACCCATATGTAATCACTGTCACTCCTATAAATTATAGTCAGCATAAATAATGATAAAACACTATAGAATTGAAGTCCAAAACATTGATTGGCACTAGATTGCAAATCCTGCTTGATCAAAAAAACTTACTTTTCAGAATCACAAGGATACGTCAGTTCTCCAGGCCCAAGTAGGATTATAGCATGTAATGAGTCATTTATAGCCAATTCAGATTTCATTTGGAGCAGACAATAATTTTATATATTTTATATTTAATATTTTTATACTTTATATTTCATCCTGTTAATCACCATGGCACTGCCAAAAGAATCTACTTTTATGTGGAGTCTTGTTCGATTAAGGCACATGATTTGTGCCTTGTTCTATTATAATGAAATAAATCTCTCCAACTCACCATCCCCTGGAGTAAAATCTATAAATGTGAATTAGCAACTCTACTCTGAATGTTGGAAATATGAGGAAATGGCCTTCATCCTGCAGTGGATAGGCAATGGCTAAAATGATGATGACTCTGAATGTTTATTGTTGAATCATGGTGTATTAAGCCTGTTTCAAATAAAAGTGCTTTTGTTTAGGTGATAAAACAGTAGAAAGTTGTTTAAATAGTGTTGCATAACAATTCCCCCAAATCACTTCAATTTATAAATGTATTACCGGTATCAGTAGTAGGACTTATCTAAAATCTGAAGCTCTGAACTTATAACTGTACTTGTCATCATTATGTCTTTACTGTACTGTACTGTAGGGAAATAAACACTTCTTATATAATTATATTTATTTCACATTCCCTAGAGACTTAGTAACATTCCTAACCCACATAAAGGAATTATATTCTTCTAAAAGTGTTGACAGGTCTATTTAAAATATAGATCCTCTTTGTGTTTGTTGCTTTAATTCTGATTTCTAAGGGTATTTAGATAGTTTAATTTTAAATGTGAGAAATCAACATAACGGGACTCCTTTAAAATATGAGCGAGAAAAGAAAGTTTTCTATTTTTCCTTTCATTCAGTCCTGTTACGTAAAACAGTAGCACCTAACTGGCCTCAGGGACTGGTTCCCTGGAAAAAGGTTTTTAAGCAGACTAGAGAGGGTATGGTTTAGCATGTTGCCTGCATCCCATGGATGGGGCTTCACTTGATTACACAGCCCAGTTGCTGGCATGTTGCAGACCGGGGGTTGGGGACCCCTGATGTAAAAGACTCAATTTGAAAATCACACCAAGGTATGCAGGTCATTATATATGATGAATTGTATATTTTAATTAGTTTTGTTTTTCAAATGTTGTTCACTGCCCACAGTCACTGTTATTATTTTATTTGACTTGTATGCTGCCACTCTCCAAAAGGACTCGGGGCAGCTCACAGATAAAAACATAGAACAATAAATCATTTAAAAAGAGATTAAACCTAAACAAGCCAAATCCAACAGTAAAAACCCAATTCAAATCCCACCCTCCCCCACAGGAGGTCAGTCCAGCCCAGCCTGTGAGAACAACCAAGTTTTTAGATCACGCCAGAACGAGGAGAGATCGGGAGCCAGCCAGAGCTCAATGGGTAGTTGATTCCATAAGACAGGAGCCGCTACAGAATAGGCCCTTCCCTGGGGCACCGCCAGCGTACATTGTTGTGTGGACGGCACCCCGAGGAGTCCCAGCCTGTGTGCTCACACAGGGCAATCGGTATTTGATGTCAGCAGGAGGCACTCCAGCAAGTACCACGGACCCAAGCCATGAAGGACTTTGAATGTTAATACCAACACCTTGAATCTCACCCAGAGGGCAACTATGTTGAGAGGGAGAGCAATATAGTAATAGCAATAGCACTTAGACTTATATATTACTTCATAGTGCTATACAGACCTCTCTAAGCGGTTTACAGAGTAAGCCTATTGCCCCCAACAATCTGGGTCCTCATTTTACCCACCTCAGAAGGATGGAAGGCTGAGTCAACCTTGAGCCTGGGGAGATTCGAACTGCCAAATTGCAGGCAGCCAGCAGTCAGCAGAAGTAGCCTCCAGTAATGGATTCTAACCACTGTGGCTCATCAAGATATGATGAAATCTCATTCAATCACTTTTGACAGTGGTTTCAGCCTTGGACTTACTTTTTCTCTTTATGAACTCCATCTTGTAAATAATATTATTAAAGAGCAGAAAATGACAAAGAAAAAAATGCTTTTAAGAACGGTATCAAGGTCAACACTGCCTTAATCAATCAAAGGTCATCCTATAGAAAAGTATAATCAGGATTATAAACAAATCTTGGGTGATTAATAATTGCTGCTGTGGGGGACATCACACTTCCCTTTCCACCAATATAAAATCCCATCAATTGAAAGCCAGCTATAAATACCTTCTATAGTCCCTTGGCAGAGAAATGGGGAATTGTTTATCTATTTTTCTTATCTTCAAGGGACAAGGATAAAAGGTTTCCCTTCAGATCTAGCACCTTAGATCATCTTTAATCTTCATACTTACAACCAAACAAATGGAAGACAGATGCAGTTAAAGCAAAAGTATGTGTCCTGCCTCACAAAGTCATTTTTGTAACAATGCCTTGGATATTCTGCTGAAGAAGCTCAAATTTGTTCGTAAAATGCTTCAACTGTATCAGTACAAATAAAAAGCAATATGATTTGGTTTTAGAATATGTGTATCTCATCAGAACTTCGTTTTTTTTTTAAATCTAGACCATTAAAAATAAACAATACTAACGAAGAATAGAACTTGCAGGAAGAACTTCATAACAAGTTCATAAATTTCATAAATTTAGAAATCCCAATTATTATTTTAACAATATTTAATTACAATAAAATCCTTCTTAAAGATTTTAAGTAAGTAAAATTAAGTAAGATTTATAACATAGGTAGGTTTACACAAATTCTTAGTATGCATCATAAAGCTTATACTCTATATGCATACATTTCCTGATTAATTTAAAGCATTTTATCATTTCTCTTTAAAAAAAAATTAAAAAATTGAAAGCGATTTCAAAAAAAGTGTGGTGTAATGGTTAAGAAGTTGGATTGGAATTAGTCAAATTCAATTCAAATCTCTATTTAACTACAGACCTTATTGGATAATGACCAATTACACTATGTCAGGGGGGAAAATGCAGCTTCTTTAAATTACTATAGTCATGTAATGCATTAATAGCTCCCTATATACCAAACCTTCTAACCTGGAATCAAATTTTATGGGATTATATATTGAGATGTAATTGTTATAGGAGATTATTATCCTGATCCATCATTTTTGTTTCTTGCCTGAACCAAAAAATGCCTTCATGTATTTTCTGGTTGTATCAATGCTCAAAAACTTATTTTAACATGCAAATAATACCAAAATCATTCTTTGAGGAGCACAGTATTCAGTGCGAGGAAGACATCAATGAATAGAGAATATTCTATGGCAATCACCTAAAAAGAAGAGAAACATCTAAAAACATCATTAAGCAAGGGAAACTAGGGGGAAGAAGATGAAGAAAATTCAGGCACAGCAGCGTAAACTGTATGTAACCAAACAAACTGATAATGAATGTTGCTTAGTTAGTTCCAGGGGTGGGATTCTACCAGTTCTGTCCCACTCTGTAGAACCGGTAGCTCTGAAGAGCAGCAGGCATAGAACCGGTTCTATGTCTGCTGCTGTTTTGGCCCACCCACCCACCCGGGCTCTTACCTGACTTTTATTTCCTGCTTTTTCAACCTCAGCTGCCATGCGAGGCACAGCTGTGGTTGAAAAAGCAGGAAAAAAGTGCTTTTTCAAACGCTGCTTTCCTGCACACAGTGCTGCTCAGCTGTCCAGGCAGCAAGCTGACGAAGATTTACACATGCGTGCAGTGTGCAGGGAAGCACATTGTAAATCAATGAACTGGTAGTTAACCCTGTCGGATCCCACCCCTGGTTAGTTCCTTAATACTGCTGCCCCCGACCTCTGGAATCAACTGCCTCTGGAGCTCCATCTGGCCCCTGATCTCCGCACCTTCCGCCGCGAATTAAAGACCTGGTTGTTTGACCAACCCAGGCTGTGACCCTTCCCTGGGGGGAGGGATGGGTTTTTAATGTATTTTTTATTGTCGTGTTTTATATTTGGGCTTGTTTGGTTTAATGTTTTTTAAAATATTTATTGTTCTGTGTTTTTAGTTGTGAGCCACCCCGAGTCTTCAGAGATGGGGCGGCATACAAGTTCAAATATAAATAAATAAATAAATTAAAGTGCTTTGCCTATTCTTGGCCTAGCTCCTGCCCACTTAGCAGTTTGAAAGCATGCAAATGTGAATAGATAAATAGCACTTTGGTGGGAGAGTAACAGCATTCAATTGGCCTTGATGTATAGTCATGCTGGTCACATGGTCATGGAAATGTCTTGAGACAACACTGGCTCCCTCAGCTAAGAAACAGAGATGAGTACTGCCCCCTCTGAGCCGGAGTCAATGTTTTCACTTTGTTTAATTGTCAACAGTAGACAGGGTTACTGGGGAGTTTTGGCTGAAATCTATGTATCTAAAAGTTACCATGTTTGTAAAATACTGTTCTAAACTGACCAAAGTCATCTAGGTTATCTATTTTTGGGGACCAAAATGTGTATTTACAAACGAATCACCAAAAATGGCAACATGGAAACAGAATGTGCATTGCATAACAATCCAAAGCATCAAAATAAGTTATAGGCTAGAAGGGAGGAAGGGAGGATTGATTTCCAACACTCCCTTCCAGATTTCCAAAGAAACTCAATGGAAAAGTCAACAAGAAATTGGAAGTCACCTCCATTTCTTCTTCTTTCTTTTCTGTTTAAGTAAAAAAATATCTCTGAAATGATGACTGAACAGATCATGGGTTGTCTAGCTGCAAAAGTAAACATATAGTATAAGGATATTACAGTCCTCTCTTTAATTTCTATAAATATCATTCTTTTTTCAGATTCAGATTTTCCTGCTGTTTTTGATAGAACTGAAATATTAAAAAGTGAATTTACTAATAGTGAAATGTCTTGGGTAAAGAAAATTTTGTTTAAAAAGTTGTGGGTTTGGGTGATTTTTCTAAGTGGGTTGATTATCAGTAAGTGATGGATTTCTAATGTCTGTAGGTGATCTAATAATTATTTTATGACTTTATCCATTTATTATAAAAGTTTATCCTGGGAGATTCTCTGAATTCTTTATTCCCCAAATTGTACTTTATTTTACTCCACATTTTTTAAATATTTTGGTTATGCTTATATAGATAAGCAAGGTAAGGGAATTTGTAAATGCATTTTTTTCTACCTGCTTCTAGCAGCTGTGATGAAGTTACATCCAGATGTTTATTTTATTTTATTAAGAGTAAGAAGAAAGGGGGGAAAAACCCAAGAACTATTTTATAAATTTGTGGAGAAAAGTTGAATTTTCTTTGGGGAAATAGATAAACACAAGCCTGAATTCATTCCTGTTAGCAATCATGCCACCATGGTTCTGCTGGGAATGAAAAACTGAAATCCTTTCCTAGCAAGCTGTACAGATAATCTCTTTAGTAAGATGTGAATACTTTCAAAATATTCACACTTCAGGCATTTTGATTATATGGACAGGTAGACGTGATTTGTTTAAGAAAACTCAGGTGTCAGTGGTCCCATTTTACTGACACTGTTCTAAGAAATAGCAGTACAACAAGCACAGGGGGGAAAATGCATGCTGTAGAGTTGACCTTGAAAAAACAAGTAGATCAAGCCATGACAGGTGCCACTTTTAGAAGCTTAGAAGGTTTGTGTTCTCTGAATTTAAGATCACTTCCTGTGTCCATGTTTTTTAAAAGAAATGTTCAGATTTGTTGCTTTTTCAAAGTGGTATTTCTTTCCTACCAAAAGAAATTAGTTCAGCCTATTTCGTTATCCTTGTGAATACATATTTATAAATCTGTTAACTGGAATAGGGCATATTTTTCTAAAGGTCAGGTTTTGTGACAGTATGCAATTTAGTCATAGCATGTCATTTTAAATATTCAGTTCAATGTTTGAAGCCTCTTTTTCTAAAGAAGGCGAGTATGCATTCAGCCAGATCATAACATTCTGCTTTCATCATTCAAAACAATGAGAAAATGGCTTCAACCCTAAAATGCACCCTGCAGTCTTTCCAGAATACTTTGAAGTTATATCTCACAGCTCCTTGAAGTAGTTCCAATGAGAAATTTAGGAATATGTTTTAACCTGCTCAAGGCTGGAAATAATGAGGAGAAAATAGAAAATTAGTAAGAAACATAAAATACTACTCACCTCATGGGCAGGTATACTGTAACTCCATGATTAAATAACTACATACAGACACACAGGGAGACACATACAAGTCCAGATGGGAGCTGCCACAGAAGATCATGGAAAATAACAGGGCTAAAATCCTGAGGGATTTCCAGATCCAGGCAGGCAGGCAGACAGGCAGGTACTAACCAATCAGCTAAGCATCATGACAGTAGAAAAGGACCAGAAGACAATGGTAGTGATAGATTTAACAGTGTCAAGTGGTAAAAACATCAGGAGAAGCTTGAGAAGTACAAGGGCCTGAAGAAGGAACTGCAGAATGTATAAAGTAAAGGTCAAAGCAGTCCCAGTAGTGATAGGAGCACTTGGGGCTACGGCTCCTAAAATGGGCAAGTGTCTCCAACAACTCCCAGAAACAACATCAGAGGTCTCTATCAATAAGAGTGAAGTGTAGAAGCAGCTAAGATCCTGTGCAGAGCCATCAAATTTCCAGGCCTCTGGTAGAGGACCTGAGATAGAGGAAGACACGTACCACTGAAAAGGATGACTAGGGTTATGAATACATATGTGTGTGTGTGTGTGCATCTGCGTGTGTGTTTGTGTAGTGTATATATACACTATACATATAGACACTATATTTACACTGTACATATATAAATACACCACTTCTCCATGGTGGCTCCCTCTCTCTGGAACATCATCATTCCCCCAGAGATTAAAACAGCTGCCACTTCCCGAAGGTGCTGAAGACCTGGTTCTGCCAGTGGGCCTGGGGAGCCCAAAGTGGGATGAAGCCCATTAACTGGCTCGTGTGATCTACTGTCGCTGGGGCAGGGGGTGGGGGTGATTTTATTATGATTTATTATTATATTAATTTATTTGATTCTTTTTATTAGTTTTATTGTTTTAAATGAGGTTTTAGATTCTGTAAGCTACCTTGAGTTGCCATGGGTGAATAGGCAGCAATATACATTATTTTTATTTATATATCTATATGTATCTATCTATATCTATATCTATCTATCTATCTATCTATCTATATCTCACACACTGACTATATTTTGTGTGTGTGTGTGTGTGTGTATGAAAGAGGGAGAGAGAAAAAGATGGTACCTATGTCAGGAAGATTTAAAAATATCAAATTAATAGGAAAAACTCAACTTCCCCAAACTAGGTTTACATATATATTAGTTTAAATGACATTTGATTAATAGGTTTGGTATACATTGAGTTTTGCAATTATCATTTTTAATTGATCTCTGAATAGAATTTGATATCACTTTCATTGAATGTTCTTGCCATTGTGAGATGTAACACTTTC
Source organism: Naja naja (assembly GCA_009733165.1). Taxonomy (NCBI): domain Eukaryota; kingdom Metazoa; phylum Chordata; class Lepidosauria; order Squamata; family Elapidae; genus Naja; species Naja naja. Next base: position 280,483,471 of record CM019148.1, read on the forward strand.
ACAGAGCTGTCAGTTCTGCTGTTGACTCTACACATTGAAAAAAAATCTGTTTGTTGTTTAAAACTAAGATAAAAAGGTCTTTACCTGCATTTTTTCTGAATATTCTGTGGTTGATGCAGTTTTTTCTTTCATTGTGACCCCAAAAGACATTTTGTTATTGTGTATAGTGGAGGGAAAACAGAAACAGAAAAAAAATCAAGTTTTCAACATAAAACTATTTTATTACCACTGCGTTTAAGGAGAAGGTTTTAATGCTGGGAAAGATGAAAGGAAAGACAAGAAGATGACCATCAGCAAAATGATCAGTAGCAAAATAGATAGACTCAGAATGGTGATGAATGCAACATTGGAAATCCTGAAAGATATGGGCAGATTATAGACCAAACGCCAAAATGGATAGATCATCTCAGAGAAAATCTTTGTTTATTTATTCTATTTATTTATTTATTTGATTTGTCAATCACTTACAAGATAATAGGTATAAGTATAAACATGAGTAAGAATACAGGAAATAGGTATGAATAAATGGGGACAATAGGACAGGGACAGTAGGCACGATGGTGCACTTATGCATGCCCCTTACAGACCTCTTAGGAATGGGGTGAGGTCAATAGTGGATAGTTTGAGGTTAAAGGAGTGGGGGTTAGAAGATGTAACAACAGAGTCAGGTAGTTGACCACTCTGTTGCTGAAGTCGTTGAAGTTGCTGATGTGGTTGCTAAGGGTCAATAACAACTTGATGGTATGTAATCATCATGATCAATCATTGTCACTGCTAATGGTGAGCCCCAACAAAAGAAACTGTTAGAAAAATGTCACCTCTCCCAGGATAAATCCAAAGAAATATTATTCTAGTTTCTGGAAGAGTTAGGAGAGGATATATATATTCTGCATGATCAATACAGCTCTTATTTACTGCATCTAGCATTTCTGCTCAGTAAACAGAAAATAAAATGTATATTTATACTATTAATAGTACAGTTTGCATCATTCAAATTTTATTCATGAAGTAGCAGAATGTTCTTATCTTGGCTCAAATAATTCTAAGACTCCAAGTGACATAAAAAGACACGATAATGGATATTTTTTCCTTTTCTAGGAAGAAAAAGTCATCACAAAAATAAGCATTTTTTTAGTTTTACAATTTTTTTCATAGATCTAGACTCTTTTTCTCCTTCCATGTCAGAAATACCAAACTGCTAGGTTAATGATATACCATCTTCAAGCTTAATGTTGGAAATGTACTGTTTAATTTAGGAAATGTATGAAATGATTATTAAATGAGAATCATTGAGACAATATAATGTAGACCAGGGTTATTTTGAAATAATGTCAGAGATTGTTTCTGATATTAGTAATTTTATATCTGGAAAATCACTCATGTAAGCATGTATACTTTTTCACACTGCCTGTAAACAAATATTGTGAAGTTATGACTTAAGACCAACATTCCAGATGTTATAATCCTATACATCAAAGGAGAAAATTCTAAGAATCTCTGGATATTGATGATACAGTTCCCAATATCTCTTAACATCAACCATGATGACTATGGATATGGGGAGATTAAACTTGATCATTCACTATTTGAGAGTCCACAAGCTTCCTCTCACATTACACACAGCATGAACTCAATAAAACTTCTGAATGGTTAAACATGGTAGTGAGTTATGGGAGGTTGCAGTATGTTATAGTAGATCAGATGCTGGATTAGGACTGGGAATTTCAGGATCAGTTTCTCCTCAGCCATGCAAACTTGCTGGGTGATCTTGGCCTATTCATTCTTTCTCTTGGTCCAACCTATCTTGCAATAATATTGTTATGGGAGAAATTGTAGGAGCAAAATGCTCCTGGGGTAATTATGGGATATAAGTTTAATAAATAAATAAATAATTGAAATGAGGGCTTCACACCTTATTTCTATTCTGTATAGTGACTGAAGACTAAGGATAATGTGTATCTTTTGATTCTTTGTTCTTAAGAGAAGAATCACATACATTGAAATTACAGGCTCTGCACAGAATTCTGATTGCTTAACAACATTTTATCTGCTGTGGCTGATATAGAATTATTTGTGGACAAATTGGATTGAAGAAATGTCCCTCTTTTTCTGACACTGCTAGAATCTTCTAAAGAAATTGAAAGTTGGGATAGCCAAGATAGACAAAAAGGTGCCTTTTGGCACAGAATAATGGTTAAACAATGAAATTTAGTTCCACAAGATATAGTGATGCCCATTAGTTAAGCAGGTTAAAAAAATTAAACAAATTCATGGAGATTAAGAATATAAATGAATGCAACACATGATGATCGGTATCAATCATTTCCAGACCATGGGCAATATGCATCTTAATAACAGGAAAGTGCATATTACACTCAATTTCTTGTTGGTTTCCTGTAGGCATTTAGTTTGCTTCAGTGAAAAGAGAATCTAAAACAAGATTGGTCTTTTGTCTTATACAGCATAGCTCTTGTGAGCTGGCCCAAATCTTAGTGGTAAATGGAACTGTTTAGAAGATTAATGGCAGTGTGATTGCATTGCAAGGTATTACCTGCTGAAATTATTTCCATTATTTTCCTTTAAAAAAAATAAATAAAAGCTCTTCCTCTCTTATAATAGTTTAGATAAACATACTTCTTGAGTTAGGTGTGAAATGCACACTGGGAGTTAGGTGTGAAATCCAAGGGAAAGAAGCTTCCAAAGTTAAAGAACTAAATGTTTTGCTATGCATATAAAACCATATAATAACACACGGGCAAACAATAGATGCAAACTCAAAGTAAACTGCTCCAAACTCAATTGCAGAAAATACGACTTCAGAATGGTCAATGCCTGGAATTCACTATCTGACTCTGTTTTTACATCCTCAAACCCCCAAAACTTTAACTTTAAACTGTCTACCATGGACCTCACTGCATTCCCAAGAGGTCTATAAGGGAGTTGCATAAGGGCACCAGCGTGCCTACCGACCCTGTCCTACTATTCCCATTTATTCATACTCATTTATTATGTATATACTTATACCAGTTTATACTTATATGTTTATTTGTTATGTTCGTACTTTTACTAGTTTTCTCATACATGCTTGACCAACTAAACTAAATAAATAAAAAATAACAATATGTTTTTTGTAAGGAGGAGTTCAGTCCAATTTTCTGGGATCTCTGCTTTGAGTTCCTCACTCTGTGACAACCTCAACCTGCTCTGGCTAGGCAAATACTTGTAGCTCAGGGTTGAAACAAGCCTTCCTTGTTTTCCTATCAGAAAGTTTCTCCTTATTTTCCAAACAGATGGTGCTCTCTAAGCTTGCTTGTTTTCTTGCAGATGTTTCATTACCCTAACTAGGTTACATCATCAGTGCAAGTAAGGACTGCTGGTTGCTGTCAATTTATATTCTGGAGACTTGCTTGTCTATGTGTGTAGGGATGATTTTATAGATTCTTTGGTTGGCCTGTTTACTGATGGCTCTTTTGCAGTTTCTTGATTGGAGTATTGTTTACTTAATTGTCAGTCTGAAGTTAACCTTGGAGTTAATCTATTGTGATCTGGTTACTGATTACTGGTGAAGAGGTGCTGAAGCCTTTTTGCTCTCTTTTGAGTTGGTTGATTTACTCTTTTGCATAGTCTATAGATGTTGTTAATGTCTATGTGTCTACAGACAGCATTCCTTACTAGTACTGATGATGTTACATAGTTAGGGTAATGAAACATCTTCAAGAAAACAAGCAAGCTTAGAGAGCACCATTTGGAAAATAAGGAGAAACTTTCTGATAGTGAGAACAATCAACCAGTGGAAAAGCTTGCCCTCGGAAGTTGTGGGGGTGTCATCACTTGAGACTTTCAAGAAGAGATTGGACTGCCATTTGTCAGAAATGGTGTAGGGTCTTCTGCTTGGGCAGGGGGTTGGACTAGATGACCTACAAGATCCCTTTCAACTCTGATTATCTGTTAAATCTGTTTGTTTAATTATAAAAATGTATTGGTTGCCCATCTTACCACAGGGTAACTCTGAGAGGCTTACAATATTAACTTCTCATTCCTTTCCTACAACAACAAGCTCACATGTCCAGCATTTATTACCCCCAATACTTTCATTATCTATTTCTGCCTTCAGATAGGATGGCATCTGTACTGGCACCTTAAACTATTTTTCACTCAAAGGTATTGATTGGAAAATTCAATAGTATTCCCCTAAACAGAGCATTTGTGTACATCTTCAGATGATGAAACAGAAAGGACTTCCGGGTTGAGCCCTCTCGCTAACGAGCGGCAGTTTGCGATCGTCCGCGACTGCAGCCCAGCTCTTTCGTCTGAGAGCCCCGATCCTCATGGTTCAGGGCTGAAGCTGCCTCATAGGGGCAGCGGAGAAAGGGAAAGCTGCCAGACAGAGTGAGGGGAGCCGCATCTCCCCCCTCTGAGTCTGGTCTTTTCCCTCCGAAGACGACACGAAGCGGTGATCAATATGGCCACCTTGAAGAGAAGGTCTCAACTGGATTAAGATTTGTGCAGGAGGAAAGAAAGAAGTTGACAGCAGAAGAATCGGGAGTATTGGAAGGTAAAATCAACAAAGGTACCCCGGGACTAAGATAAAAACGAGCTTTTTAAAAAGAAAAAAGAAAAAGAAGCGGCACAAGTATCAAGTAAAGGAAAAAATAGTAAAATATTTTTGACAGCTATAAGGGGCTTCGAACTGGGAAAGGTAGAAGCCGGCGTAAGAATTTAAGTTTGAGGCTCGAAAAACCCTGAATATTAAAACAAAAGGAAAGGGAGAAGATTTTGTGTGACACAAAGTGCCACTCAGTGGATAAAAACTGGAATTTAAAGAAGAAGGAAAATATCTTGTTCCTTTGTGGATTGGAATTGTTACAATTTTAAACAAATATTGAAACAAAAAAGCAAGAACTACAGAAGGTGAAAGTTTGAACTTAAATAAAAGACAGATTGCTGGACTAGCTGGTGACATTGATACAGACTCTGGGCATGGGTTGAGATTTTTAAAAAAATTAAAGAAGAAGAAATAAGGAAAATAAAACTTTGTGGCCATACAAGGAATTAAAATGGAATCTAAAAGCATGAAAGAACTGCTACAGGAAGTGACTGAATTAATTTGGCTCTTGGTCGAAGACATGGAAATGGCAAACAAAGAACAAGAAGAAGGAATCCTGGAAAGGGAGGAGTCAGCACAAGGGAAAGCCATTTTAAAGAGACAACTAACACAAAGATCACTACAAATAAAAGGGAAAGGAAGGTGGTCCAAAAATGAAATCTAAGAAAGCAATTAAAAAGGGAACATTTATGGAATTAGGCAAGGTAGAAAGGCCCAGAAGAAAAGAAGAGCAGAAAGGTAATGAGAGAGAGGATTCAAATTGGATGGAGAAGGGATATAGCAGAAAGAGGAGGAGGGGGAACAAGAAACAGGAGCAGAAGATAGAGAAATATGGAATTATATAATGAAGAAAGAAATTTGTTTACATAGAGATAATGGCTAAGGTATTAAGAAGGGGTTCTGCATGGAGAAGATGGGTAATAAGAATATACCGTAATTATTAAAATATAAAACAATAGAGGGGCTACTGACAACAATTTTTTAGATGAAGGTACACTCTCACTTTTACTTATAAAAAAAGGTAAATGTTGATTAGATAAATTGAATTAATTGAAATAATTCTTGAAGATGTTTAAAAATGAGACTTGTCAGTAACCAAGGTTAATTATTTTTACTATTACTTTGAAATTATAAATAAATTTTAAATTGGGGGGATATGTGTTGCAGAACCCGACTGAAAATATAATGTTATGTAGCTTTTCTTCTCTTCTTTTTTCTTATTCTATCTTTTGCCTCAAAGGGAATGATTATTATAATGTTATTATGTTAATCACTGAGGTGACACTTTCAAAGTAGTAAAGGGGGTAAGTCTAGGTTTTTTATTCTTTTTTGTGTTAAAGCTTGTATTGATTTAGAATTATGGAAAGAATACTTGATGAAAGGGCAAATCTGATGGATAAAAGAAATATGTAAATGATAAAAGAGCATTAATAATGTGAAGATAGTTTAAGGATAGATATGGATAAACTTTATTCTTTATATGATGAGCAAACATATTGTTATTTTTAAAAGAAATATAAATGCTTAAGAACTATTTATAATAATTTGAAATGAAATGGGGTTATATAGATTGAGATTAAGATCTGAGACTAGGACTAATTTGTTTGGCTCTTTGTTTGTAAAAAATGGAATGGAAGTAAAAATGGGATAAAATACGAAGTTAAATGTTAAAAATACTATAAAACTATTGTCATATTTGCATGTAAAAGTGATGACCCGGAAATATGCTGTCTACCAAAAAGAGACTTATTTAAATTGTTAAAAATTGAATAAAACTTGTTTGAAAAAAAAAGATAATGAAACAGAAACAGTTACACATGCATTTTTGAAATGCCCTATTTCTCATCCTTGGATGACAATTACTCTCTCTTCATATCACAAATGACTGGGATGAGTCCCAATAGGCAGCTATATGTTTCCTATTAAACAACATAGGTTTATAGAAAAGTAGCTAAATTCTTTGCCATAGCAATATCAGTCAGAAACCACTGGCTCAAAACAAGATGCCAGCAAGTTACCAACATACCAATAGAAAAGTATATTTTTAGCTCCGGATTAGAATTGAGGAGTCTTTGGTAATCTCTGATCTTGGTTGTTTACTTGCTGACTTTTGCAAGAAAATAACAAGCTGAAAGAGTACCAAGGACACCTTAGATACAAGTATGCCTGCTGGGAATATGCTTTTTAAAAAATCCTTGATATTCTGCATTTTAACATTGTTTTCTATTTTGGGGGTAGAGGGTCTATGACTGTAAATTCTTTAATAAATAAAACAAAACGATGTGATGGGGCTGTGTAAGCATGTGTGGGCAAGTAATTGACAGCAGCTTCTAAAACATGCTTTCCCCCATGCCATCACTCTACTAAGCAACTAATTCCCACAACACTGTCAAACTATCTACGGTAATAGGTCTGTGATACTATTATTCTTCTCATCTTTCCTATTACTTATCTCCTTATCTTCTTATGATTATAACTTTGTTGCTTGTACCTTACAATTTATATTAATTGATTTATTTAGTATCCTAGTATGACTTATGTTGATTGCTTATTTAGTATCCTATGACTATCACTGAGTGTTGCATCTCATAATTTGTGATGAATGTAGCATATGATTATAATCACGATTATCACTTGTTGCTTGTATGTGTACTGAGAGCTTATGCACCAGAGACAAAATCCTTGGGTGTCCAATCACACTTGGCCAGTAATTCTATTCTATTCTATTCTATTCTATTCTATTCTATTCTATTCTATTCTATTCTACTCTACTCTACTCTACTCTCTACTCTACTCTATTCCATTCCATTCCATTCCATTCTATTCTATTCCATTCTATTCCATTCCATTCCACTCCTACTCCACTCCAAAACAGTAATGCCTTCCTGATATGTGACTTGAGTACAATCCTTATATATTTTTCAACTTGCTTGTCTTATATCATGGATTTAGCATTAAGAATCCTTAGAGGATGACAAAAGATTTCCAAACTGTATATATCCACATTAAATTGTGTCTGTAATTTAAGAAGAAGAGGCCCCCAAGAGTTCGTATGAATGAATGTATCAGAGTATTTTTGATTGGGCTAATATGCCTGTACATTCTTCATACACCTTTATCTTACTGCAGTCATCTGAAAGCCCAGACTAAGATGCATTCTTCAATGGAGTGAGCTATAACAAGACTTGTGTTGACAAATGAACAAAAGTCAGAGATAATCCATTGGCTGGGGAAAGGGTATGCCTTTCCTGATAGTAAAAACTGAAATAATATTTTTTTAGGATGAGGGCTACCCAAACATCTAATTGCCATCTAATTAAAGATATGTCTTTAGTTTTGTAGATATTAGTCACTCATATGGGTTTTATTTCATTGAATATGCTTCATTTCTAGAGAAATATTATCCTGCAGATTCATTTCTCTATCCAGTTTTTTTAAAATAAACATTTTCAAGAAGGGCAAGAGAGTGACTGGTTGTTCTGAACAGCTTTTCTTTTCTTTGAGACTAGGTTAAGGCTCCATCTATCTTGATATCACCAGCTTACTCCATGGCACATTTTGGTTGACCTAGAAGTCTTATTCTTATTTGGAATATATGATCCTGTAATAGCTGGGGACATATGAATAATTTTAAAACACATATAGAGATTAAAGTAGGAGAGAGAGAAAGGGAGGGAGGGAGAAAGATTATCCAACAGGAGTGGCAGTAGGAAAAACATTTCCCCTTTTGGGGATCAGAATTGATGAGGCTGTATGCAGGCAGCAGAATATTAGAGCTAAAGGTGGTTGAGTCTGAAACCACTCCTTTCCATCACTTACTTCATCATTCTTCCCTCACTGCCAAAGTTATGAGCTCATAATTTATAGGCAGTTGGATCTAGTGATTAAGGCACCAGGCTAGAAAGCAGGAGACCATGAATTCTAGTCCTGCCTTAGACATGAAAGTCATCTGAGTGATGTTGGACCAGTCACTGTCCCTCAGCCCATCTCCCTTCTCAGAATTAATGTTCTGGAGAAAATAGGAGGAAGAAGGTGTGTTGGATATGTTCACTGTCTTGAATTTTTTGTAAAAATAATAAAGACGGGGATGGACTAATGGATGGACAGACATACAGACAGACAGATTGCAGGATAACTTTGAATTTAGGATGAATAGCCAATAATCTGTAAACTGCCTCCCTTATTTGAAAAGTCTATTAACAAAGAAGATGAAAATATGGAACCAAAATATGTACATCTTCCTATCTCTAATAGATGTAGGCATGCATAATTTGCTTTTCCACTTTATGCATTTATGGTAGAAAATAACAAGTTTTCTTGCAGCAGTAGTACAGCATGGATTAGCCAGATATGTGTAAACTAATGCCTGTCCCAGAAGTGTAGACAAGATCATCACTGGAGAAACATATGCTAGAAGTTTTTGGAGGTCAAAGAGCTTGCAGAAGACAATCTCTGCAATGCATTTGAGTAAATAAACTGTCAGCTGCAGCTTATTATGACACTGATATAATGCATTTTAAAACAAATGGAAGCAATTTCACTGATGGGGCAGTGTTCTTTTACCAATATAGAATAAGTATTCAAGGACAGATTTCAAAACAAATTAACACGGAGACAAAAAATATGTGCATACTGCTAGGCACACGGATGGTTCCATCTGCAGGAGACTTATTAGATGCTTCTCACATTACAAAATTATAAAAATCAAGGATGATTATGGTTCTAATCTGCCCCTTCACTCTGTCCTCTCCTCATTGACCAGCCATGACTGTACAATAATATTTTATGAAATGGCTTATGCTGTTTTGCACAACAGAAAACTTGATTGTTCAATACTAGTTCCATGGTGGCACAAAGTTTGTTAATCAAATTAAGCATTTGTACTGCATCTACAGCATATCTACACCTAAACCACACAGTCTAATTAACTCTGTTTGCATACAATGTTGCAATAGTTAAACACAGTTGGATGATAGTTACAACTTGATATGTAACTATATATGCATGTCTGTCTGTCTGTCCGTCTGCATGTGTTAAGCATTTGGTAGTAGTTTATTTAAGGATAAAGATTAAAGTGATACAATATTATCATATAAAGCTAAAATAAAAAGTTAAGGTTAATAAAATGAATAATATATCCAGATAAACATCTGATAAATCTTTTAAGTGTTAAACACAGAGCCTTCTTACAGCATCCTTTTAGACATTTCTGGAGAATGATTCTAGCCTCCTAATCATCTGAAGACTAGAAGAAAGCATTTGTAATTTCTAGCCAATCTAAAGACTACTTAGCAAAGGTGTTATTACAATAATTCAGAACTCCAGGTTTGATACAAACGAGCATCGCAGCAATACATGATATACTTGCTATTGATTGCTATGGCTCGGACGCAAGTGATCTTGGGGTGGAATGTTATTACACCTTCTCTTCAAACTCTTAAGTCTAGATTGTGGAAGTACTCATCTTTGTAAGATGGAAAGGAGGTAATGAGGTACTATGAAAGATATACCAGAAAGAGTCTGCCATTACAGTAATGAAAACTTTTAATTCTATTTCTCGGTAGTCCAGGTCAAAATTCTGTAATTTTATTTTTAACATGGATCTCTCAAAACTAAGTACTAAGGGAATGAGAGACTACAATATACCTTTCTTCCAAGACAAAGTTATCAGTAATCTAACCAGGCCAAACTCTTTCCATGAATTTTAGCTAATATTTTAATAGTTAAGGTTCATATGAACCTCCATAAAGGAAAAGGTAGTTTTGCAATGAAGAGTATGTCATCTGCACCTCTATAACTGTCTGTTTTGTTCTGCAACCCAACAAGACAGACACAAACTTCAGAGAGTAATTAGAATTGCAGAAAAAAACAAAGCAACCTGCCTTCCATTGAGGACCTGTATACTGCATGAGTCAAAAAGAGGGCTGTGAAAATATTTACAAACCCCTCACATCCTGGACATAAAATTGTTTCAACTCCTACCTTCAAAATGACGCTATAGGGCACTGCACACCAAAACAACTAGACACAAGGACTTTTTTCTCCTGAACGCCATCACTCTGCTAAACAAATAATTCCCTCAACACTGTCCAACCATTTGCTAGGTCTGCATTACTATTACTATCAATCTTCTCATCACTCCTTATCACCTATCCTCTCCCACTTGTGACTGTATGACTGTAACTTTGTTGCTTGTATCCTTATGATTTGATATTGACTGTTTCCTAGTATGATTTGATTACTTATTGTACCCTATGACTATCATTAAGTGTTGTACCATATGATTCTTGACTCTTGACGAATGTATCTTTTCTTTTATGTACACTGAGAGCATATGCACCAAGATAAATTCCTTGTGTGTCCAATCACACTTGGCCAATAAAGAATTCTACTCTGTTCTGTTCTGTTCTATTCTATTCTAAAAAGAATACCACTTAAGAGAGAATATGTAGCAGAATTCTGATAAATACTAGTTACACTCTTCTTCATGAATCTCAATATTCTTTTTTTTCTTATATTTTTTAAATGTATTCTTATATTTTTTTAAAAAAAGATGAAGTATTATTCAAAATGAAAATAATATTTGAGTTGTTCTATGCTGCTGTTGAACAGTTGGCTCAGTTTCAGAGAAAAGACACTCAAGGAGTAACACTGTCCAAGCCAACTTGTACTAATGAAAGACTCAAGTTTCAAGTTTGCAGAGGCAAAATATGCAAAGGTGTATTTATGCAGACAGTTGTGTGCACAGATTTTCAAACCAGGCTCACCAGTTCTTACTTGATGTAGAGAGAGCCAGTTGCACATGTACGCAGACTAACAATTACAGTGCCATAGGCTGATATATTAACATATTTTTAAGTTAAGCTTTTATTTACCAGCTCTGAACAATGTTTGCTATGTACATGGTCTCATTATGTAGTCAAGGTACTAATCCTTCTTGTTTAAACACATGTAGCACCAATTTTATTATGATTTTTTAAAAAGTATTGTGAAATCAATATAACCCTACAAAGAATTTTGCAGTATTTGATTAACGTGCTATCTGAACAGTTCCTCTTCATTAGAATAACGATGCATTTACATTTAAATAACATGCCTCATCTGAATAACTAAATGTTGAGCTATTTACCATTGTCTTGTATCTGTCATATCTGTACTTTTTTTGAAAGGATCAATTGGTTTTGACAAAAATGTAATTGCAGCAATTAGAATGGATAAATACTTTTATTTTCCCAGGAGATTGTTGAAACATATTATGTTAATCTGTTTGCCTTAGTATGGTAAAGTTTACTTTTAATTAAATAGATAAGGCTAGTTTTAATAAAATCTCCAGGAAATGAGAATGCTGAAATGTAGTTTTATCAAAACAAACTGCTAATGTCTATACTGCTATTCTAAAATAGGCAATATATTAGAGGCACTATTTCACTTATCATACCTTCTATCCATTCATACAATCACAATTATGTTCAGCAGGATTTGGCAAACCTTAATTCGAGTAAAACAATGGATTGTTTGCTAAAGTTTAGCTAGTATCATTAACTGATAAATAATGAAGAAGATTAATGAAGATGTTCTAGAAAATGTCTTAATAATAATAAAATATTTTAAAATGGTAAACACAGTAGAATGATAGTTAGCAGTTAGGACCAGCAGTTAGGACCAGCTGAATTGTCACTTTGTGTCTTTAGGAAACCAGGGTATGAAATAAGGACTTCCATCTGAGAGTTTTTATTTAGAAAGCTTTGATTCAGTAGCTATGATGGCTTCTGATTCCCTCTGGTTTGTCTCTACTGTGGGCAAGTCTCTGATTTATTTTCTCTTTGCAAGTCTTCCAATCTGTGAATGCTTCACTTCATATTACAAATCAGGGTTCATCTATTAGCATCCGTTCTGTTTTTTCCTATTCTGGATGTTGTTCTTTCCAGAACTGATGCATTCTTCTCAGATATCCTCCTCTCATTGGCTTGATTTGTAATAACAGATCATTATTTCATTGTTTTCTATCTCTATATATTTGTGGTGAGTAAACACCTTTTCTTCTAGTAGTTTTGCAGCTGCTGACCCTGGTTGCTCAGCCAACAGATCCCATAGTCCCATAGATCATTTTTCACCAGATGCCCTGGAAAATTTCAATGCCTAGTAGAATCTTTGTTGACCTGGGTGACGAACAAGCTGATATGGGTTTCTGTAATATACATCTCAACATATTGTTTATGGGAGAGACACTCTTTGTCTGACTCTGATGAGATTTGTCCAGTATGGTTGAACCTCTGGCATAGCTCTCATCTTCCTCCAAGCACAAAGAGCTCACAGAGGAATATTATTATTATATTATTATTACTATTTCTGGTTGTAGGATTTCAATTTCCAATTTGTCTCATATAATAAATTTGTCAGTGCTATTCAGAAACATTGACCTGTTTTTTAAAAAATATATATTTAGTAATTGAACAATTTCTGCCTATGTATAATACATTTATTCATATGTTTGATTATAAATGAATACACATATACTGATTTTTAAAGCCACACTATATTTTTTAATCTTACCACAGTGTTTAGATCACAAATCCCTGTGAGGTTTATCTTTATGGTATTTAACATTCAGAGAGTGTAAGAAGGAGAACTTTAAGTTTATATCTTAATTTGCTAATGTGACTTGGGCAAACACAATGGTTTACTTCCCCCTCTCATTTCAAACTACTATATTAGAGGCTATCCTTGGAATTATTTGTCTGTCACCTTCCTTTCTTCTTTCCTTCCTTCCTTCCTTCCTTCCTAAAAAAATAAAAATAACCCACAATAGCTCAGGTTTGGAAAAAAGTATGTCAATACACGAGAGAGAGAGACAATAAAGTCTTATGATACACATTGTGGCCCAAATTTAAAATAAACTAAATTTAGCACAGCTAAATGGTCATGGTCAATGAGATAGAGGTGTCCTTCAATTTAATCTTATTTTGTTTCTACAAATCTTGTATCCCACTAATCAGCACACCATAGCTTATGATGTCCTCTATAATATTGATTGCCAACCACTGTCAGTGCAGTTTACCACCTTTTTATGAGAGGAATATATCTCAAGCCCTAAAATGGGCTTAACGTAAATGGTTTAAAGAGCAAAACCACAGACAACTCCCAAACTTCCCTATGTATAAAATGTCCCCATCTTTTTTGTGCAGTTTAATATAAATTTATGGTCAATGATGACAGTCATTACAAGATTGAAAAATAAATACAAAGGAATATTAATAAAAGATAAAATAACAGAATATTATTTATCAATTCCCATTTATCAATTCCAGCCTCAAATTTAAGACTATGCAACAACAATTGCTCCTGAATAGAATTTAGCAATTTTCCTGATTATCTCAGAAGAAAGTCTGCCAGCAGAAGACATATGTTTCCTTATCCAACTGATACTGCTCTTAATCTGTAACCTCTTAAGTCCTTGTACAAGTAATGCAGTGTGCCAGAAGGCAAAGGCTCAATACCTTGGCCTTAAAGAGGTTTATTGCTGCAGGAGAAAGAAAATATTGCCTCTGCAGCAAGTAAATAAACTTGTTGATAGGATGTGTTTGAGGCATTAATCAATGGCATTATTTCGTACTTTCATATTAAGAAAAAATAGAAAATAACTCCTATTTTAAGTACTTTATATGTTCAAAACTTAACTTATTTAACTTTCAGTTATATTGTGCTTAACAATTTCTATGGTTATAAATGCTCATTAGTTTGATTCTAAGGCAACCCAGGACCACATCCAGCCCCACATGGACATTTTTTCTGGGAAGCTCATCAGATCTTCTGTAATCAAAACTGTCAAGATATCTTGTTACCATTTTGAGATTAAATTCGCATAGGGATAAACTCTGAAAATAGAATTAATATAGGTAAAACAAAACAATAAGACTTCCCAGGCTCCTCTTTTTATGAAATGATCCCATTTTGTTTGCATCATCATCTCATATGATCCAAAAACTCTTAAGGTTATTTCTTCTTTTGTCCACAAAGTGGTTTATTAAAATGTAAATCATACCATACAAGATTAGGCATATAGTTCATTTTAGGTAATGGAAAGATACTGGATATTTGGATAGGGGTACATATAATACTGATACTTAAAGGACAGGAAATTGTCAAATCATCATCATCATCATCATCATTGTCATCCTTGGTAAGGACTCAACAGGTAGACAAAAATGCCAAACTTAGTTTGAACATCTGGCTGACTGTGCTATGATCAATAATAAAAGATGATGGATTCAAACTTGATAATGAAGAGTTGATGAAAGCAATAACATCAGAAGAAGGGTACAAGTACTTAGGAGTTTTGGAAGCCTCTGACCTGTTTCATAACCAAATCAAGGAAGCTACTTCAACAAAATACATAAAGCAAGTCCAGTAAATCTTGAGGTCAAAGCTAAGTGGAGGAAATGTGCTGACCAATTGGCCCCCATCTTCACCCGAATCTTCAATAGATCACTAGAGATGTGCTATGTTCTTTCCTGCTTCAAATGCTTTCCTATCATCCCAGTGCCAAAGAAGCCCTCCATCAAGGAACTGAATGACTACAGACCAGTTGCTCTAACATCTGTAGTTATGAAAATCTTTGAGAGACTAGTGCTGTCCCACCTGAAAACCATCACAGATCTGCTGTTAGATCCCATGCAGTTTGCATACTGAGCAAATAGATTGACAGATGATGCTATTAATATGGCTCTGCATTACATCCTACAACACCTTGAATCTCCAAATACCTATGCATGGATCCTCTTTGTAGACATCAGTTCAGCATTCAATACCATCATTCCAGACATTCTTCTAAGTAAATTAAACCAACTAGCAGTACCTGAACATAGTTGTAAGTGGATCATAAGCTTCCTAACAGACAGGAAGCAGCAGGTGAAGCTAGGCAAAATCACATCTGATACCTGTACAATTAGCACAGAGTTCCTCCCCCCCCAAGGCTGGTTGCTTTCACCACTTCTCCCTATATACCAATGACTGAATCTCAAACAATCCATCTATTAAAATACTGAAGTTTGCTGATGACACAACAGTGATTGGCCTCATTCGAGACAACAACAAATCTGCATACAGACAGGAGGTTATACAACTTGCCTCATGATGTAACCAGAACAATCTGGAACTGAACATACTCAAAACTGTAGAAATGGTAGTAGACTTTAGAAGAAACCCTCCCATACTACTACCTCTTACAATTCTAGACAACACAGTATCAACAGTAGAGACCTTTTCTAGGTTCTTCTATATCACATGACCTAAAATGGACATCTAACATCAAAATGTCATCAAAAAAACAAAACAAAGAATGTTCTTTCTGCACCAACTCAGAAAGCTCAAACTGCCCAAGGAGCTGCTGATACAGTTCTACAGAGGAATTATTGAGTCTATCATCTGCACCTCTACAACTGTCTGGTTTGGTTCTGCAACCTAACAGGACAGACACAGGACAGAGGATAATTAGGACTTCAGAAAAAACAATTACTACCAACCTGCCTTCAGTCGAGGACCTGTATACTGCACAAGTCAAAAAGAGGCCTATGAAAATATTTAGACACCCCTCACATCCTGGACATAACCTGTTTCAACTCCTTCCCTCAGAACGACACTATAGAGCACTGCACACCAGAACAACTAGACACAAGAACAGTTTTTCCCCGAAAGCCATCACTCTGCTAAACAAATAATTCCCTTAACACTGTTCAGCTATTACAAACTCTGCACTACTATTACTATTAACCTTCTCATTATTCCTTATCACCCATCCCCTCCCTTTTGTGACTGTATGACTGTAACTTTGTTGCTTGTATCCTTACGATTTATATTGACTGTTTCCTAGTATAATTTGATTGCTTATTGTACCCTATGACTATCATTAAGTGTTGTACCTTATGATTCTCGACTCTTGACAAATGTGTCTTTTCTTTTAGGTATACTGAGAGTATTTGCACCAAGATAAATTCCTTTGTGTCCAATCACCCTTGGCCAATAAAGAATTCTATTCTATTTTTTTATTTTAATTCATATTTATATCCCACCCTTCTCCGGAGACTCAGGGCTTACAGTTTTGGGATACAACCCAATGTGCTCAGCAATAGCCTTCATTCCATTGTATATGCCTGCTTATTACTAAGCGACATTTTTACAAAGTCAGCTTATTGCCCCCAACAATCTTGGGTCCTCAGTTTACCTACCCCGAGAGGATGGAAGGCTGAGTCAACCTTGAGCCTAGTGGGATTCGAGCCTGCAATAATTACAGGCAGCTGGAACTAAGTGCTAGGCTATTAACAGCCTGCACCACCAAGGCCCCTGATTCTATTCTATTCTATTCTATTCTATTCTATTCTATTCTATTCTATTCTATCATAAAGGCAATTAACACATGGGCATTGCCTGTAATGTGATACTCAGCTGGAATAATTGATTAGACTCAGCTAGAAGTTTATAACTTGGATTGAAAGACAAGAAAACTAATGACAATGGACCATGTTCTGCACCCAAAAAGTGATATTGATTTATTGTAGTTGCCTAGATCTCAGGGTGGCAGAGGATTCTTATTGGTGAAACGAACTGTGAAAGAGGAAAAACACAGCTTCAATGACTACATTTAAAGAAAAGCAAAAGAGCCTCTGCTGAAGGAGGTGAATAATCTTGAAAACAAAAATATTGAAAGCAGAATTTTGAAATGAAACAATTGAGCATTGAGTTACTAACTGGGAAAAGAAACCTATGCATATCAATACCTGAAGGACACTGAAAGAAAGGTAGACACAAAGCTAATATGGAGATGGTTGAGATCAGGGGTGCAGAAGAAAAAAAATGAAGGCTTCATTTTAGCTGCCCAAGAACCAGCCCTGCAGACCAATTCCATGAAAGCAAAAATTCAACAGGTCAGTAACATTGGAAGCTTTGCCAGAAGTTTGGATTCTAATGTAGCAAAAATTACTGGGAATAACAAATTATCAAAGTTCTTGAAAATGAACAGGTCTAGATCTTGTGGGACTTTCGAATCCAAACAGATGGACATCTGACCCACAACATACCTGACATCAGTATTGTGAAAAAGTAAAAAGTCTGGTTCATTGTTACCAGGTGGTGCACAAATTGAAGAGAAACAACTAGAAAAAAATAATGAAATATTGCAATCTGCAAATTGAAGCTGAGTGATTGTGGAGGAATAAATCAATGGTTGTACCAATTGGAGGTTGTACTAATAGGAACCCTTGGAGCAATACCCAAAGGGTTGCTTAGATACATGGAAATTTTGAACTTATCAGACCTGAATATTCTGATTTTGCAAAAAAGCACCTTACTCAGAACTGCCTATAAACTCAGACTTTACCTTAAACAGCTCTTATGTCCTTGGTTAGGACTTGAACTGTTACATTTTTACCAGTCCCAGACTGTGAACTGATCTTGAAGATTAAATCTTAAATAATAATAAGCCAATATCATTACTGAATACTGTAAAATATTTGTAGCTAAATATTTGTAAAATATTTTAGCTAAACAGCAGAAAATATTTTACAAGATTTTATCTATGTGGTGGTGGTGGGATTAACCTAAGCACTAATATTAGAACTGTTTTTATAATATTAAAGTGCTTGGAGCATCAGAATAAGAAATAAATTGTCTTAATATTTCTTGATGCAGACAAAGCTTTTAACAATTTCAACTGGACTGCTCTGTTGAAAATTTGAAAAGTACAGATTCTGAAAGATATTCCATTTAGGAATATGGATATAATTACATGGGTGAAATAATTGATATATCTCTCAAAAAGCATAAATAATTGTGAATAGAGAAATGAGCAAGCCCTGTAAAATGCAGAAAGCAACAAGGAAGAGATGCCCATTTTTTTAAATTCATATTTATATCCCCCCCTTCTCCGGAGACTCAGAGCGGCTTACAATTTTTGGGATACAACCCAATGCGCTTAGCAATAGCCTTCATTCCATTGTATATGCCTGCTTTATTACTAAGCGGCATTTTTACAAAGTCAGCTTATTTCCCCCAACAATCTTGGGTCCTCAGTTTACCTACCCCGAGAGGATGGAAGGCTGAGTCAACCTTGAGCCTGGTGGGATTCGAGCCTGCAATAATTACAGGCAGCTGGAGCTAAGTGCTAGGCTATTAACACCCTGCACCACCAAGGCCCTTTTCTCCATTGTTTTCTCCATTGTTAATTATTCTGACTCTTAAAAGTTTTGAACAGGGATATGGGACCAAGATCAAAGAATTGCTGAAGTGAAAATTTAAAAAATAAATCTATAAATTAAGGACATTCAGCAATGATTTGGTCCTAATTTTGAAGAAAACTTTAGGAGGGAGAGTGTATTAATGGAGATAATTTGGTGCCTTGGTGCATTGCATTAATAAGGAAAAAACAAAGACTGGATTATAATATTCAAATGGATCAATGGAAGAGAAATAGTTAAAAGTTCTGAAATTAACATTGTTTTGCAATTTAAAATAAAACTTTTTAAAAAATGATATACCATTGGTTTATGATACCAGACAAGTTGTTTAACATTTATAAAAATACTTATAATCACTGCTGAAAATGTGAAAAACATGAAGGGATATTTTTTCATGCATGGTGGACTTGTGAAAAGTGATGCAGAGAGTTTTAAATATTTACACTCAGATAAAACCAGAACTTTTCTTATAAAAACTTATGGACACTCAACTAGAAAAAGCTCATGGAAAATTAGATTTATATATGGTTACAGTGAGATTTTTAAATGCATGAAGATGGAAGACTATAGAAGGATGGCTTGTAAAAATGGCTCCATTTTATAATTATAACTATAATTATTTTCATGAAAGACTAGAAACTTTTTACAGATTTTTTTGAGAATGGTAACTGGTGACTTGGGGATTTATTGATTAAAAAGGTTTGTTTGTGGGCAGAAAATTATTATATGCAATGTGGGAGGGTGGAAATAGTTACAATCATATATGTTTGTAACTGCTCCAAGAGAGTTGTTGTTTCTTTAGCTGTCTTTCTTTTTCTTTTTACTTTTTATTATTCTTCACTTTATCTTTTTACCTTTTATAATCTTTCATTTTGCTTCTTTTATGTTTCTATGCTTTTTAAATTTTTATAACATTTTATTTTAATAAAAAATGTTTTAAAAAATATTAGGCATTTGGTTTGAAACATAACATATCCAGAAGACTATCAGATAACAATAAAGAGGCTTTTGTATTTCTTTGCAGTTACCTAGCTGGAATCTTTATATAATTGAGTTTTGAAATTATTTCATACTCTGCCTGTTTATGGAAATCTCTTCTTGGCTGCTACTTAAGTTTCCCTAGTCATTATTCCAGAGTCTCCTAGGGATATATCAAGCCGCTTATAATCTTAAGGATCAAATCTTAAAAATCAGACTTGCATACAACATGATGCAATAGAAACTGATCACAGTAATAGCACTTAGCAATAGCATTTAGACTTATATATTGCTTTACAGTGCTTTACAGCCCTTTCTAGGCAGTTTACAGAGTCAGCATATTGCCCCCAACAATCTGAGTCCTCATTTTACCCACCTTGGAAGGATGAAAGGCTGAGTTAATCTTGAGCCTGGTGTGGCTTGAACTGCCAAATTGCTGGCAGCCATCAGTCAGCAGAAGCAGCCTGCAGTAACCAGAAGTAGGTAACCAGAAGTAGGTAACCAGAAATAGCTAACCAGAAGTAGCCTGGTTAGACACTAACCAGAAGCAACCTGGTTAGACACTGCAGCTCAATCATGATAGGTAATCTATATCTCATATAGATGCATTCAGATTATCCTGGGGGAAAAAGCTGAAAGAGGGGACCTGTCCTTCCACATACATTCAGCAGATGGCTAAATATTCTCATGTTTCCATGCAGGGAGGATGATGGGGGGAAATCTAGGTCTGTGGTGGAACACTAGTCAATTCTAAAAGATGAATTAAACACCATTGGGAAGTTGTGATGATTACCTTCTCTCCCTCTCCTCCTCTCTCCTTTTGATATATCTTTCTTCCATTTTAAAATATTGTTTTCCTCTCTATTTATCATAGAGGACTAGATAGGAAGCTCCAATTTAGGACATTCTTGGGTAGTGGGATGGGTTTTGAGGATGGCTTCATTAGTGCTATACTCTTTCCAACCATAAACTTTCCCATCCATGGTGAGTCCAACATTGGTATAGCCCATCCTCCAATTTGCCACAATCTATGTTATCTTTGAGTAAATAGTCTTCTTTCTTTCTTTCTTTCTTTCTTTCTTTCTTTCTTTCTTTCTTTCTTTCCCTTCCTTCCTTCCTTCCTTCCTTCCTTCCTTCCTTCCTTCCTTCCTTCCTTCCTTCCTTCCCACTATTGGATAGTCCTTAAAAAAGCCTAATATTAATCAAAAAGTTATATGTGAGCTTGAAAAACAAAGCATGCTACTGTTTGAAAACTGGCTAAACTTTAATGAGCAAATTTCTTAAAGCATCAGCATTTTGTTTTTAATGCTCAAGCATGAAGAAAGTCAGGCAGCTTTTCTGAAGGCTTTCAAAACATGCAGTTATAATATGCATCCAGAACTAGGAGTTTTAAGCACCAGCTGACATGGACAAACTCCTTTCACTCTATTGTGTAGGTGGTTATAACTGTCATACAAGGATACGGGGTTACCCAAGAAACTCTTAAGTTGGCACATATGCCAACCATTAGAGCCAGGCTTCCATAGTTAGCCAGGAAAAGTTTTCTCCAGTCACTGAATTCATTCCTATTCAATTAAGAATAACAACCAAGAATTATTTTAGGCAGACATATAGGAATTATTTCTCTGGAAAGCAGGAGGGCCTCATTACTGTATGTTTCAGTAAATTTTTCCCTTGTGCAAATATTTGCAATAAGTTTGAAACAGATTTAAGAACTTCATTCCATTATAAGGATAATCCCACAGTTCTCTATTTATTTTAGAGTTCAATAAAATAAGGGCAGAGGATTCAAAGTTCATAAGAAAAAAGGAGGGGCACATATATAAAAAGAATATCAATGAAATATATATTCACAGCATGTGATGGGGACAAGAAAGAAAAAACAGGTCCTTTATATTTTGTTTTTATTTCTAACCTCAATATTCATGTGACTTTTATTCCATGGAAAAGGTGTAAAGAAACAGTTTGAGGAGGCTGTTTCAGCATTCAAACATTGTGTGGGTGCTTTATGAAGCACAAAGAAAACAGTTTCTGAAAAGCAAAACTCTATAAACTAACCCTTTGGAGGCCAGAACTGTTAAGTGGAAGAGGAAAGGTGGATACTCTGGATTGTTAAATTTAATAAGACAGTTCTTCCATTTTATTTTTATGTGCTGTCAGCCAAATCAGTTTCAAAGAGCAATCTGCCAAATTCTTTGTATGTGTTCACCCACATAATTGTTCAGTGGCATTTCAGCTTTTAATGCACATAACAGTATATTCCATATACACAAATAGTGGACTTCCCCTTCTTATTACTCTTCCTTTCTTCTTCTTCTTCTTCTTCTTCTTCTTCTTCTTCTTCTTCTTCTTCTTCTTCTTCTTCTTCTTCTTCTTCTTCTTCTCCTCCTCCTCCTCCTCCTCCTCCTTTGTCAGGGGAGGGACAGATTAATGTCTACATAAAATCAGATGCAACAATTGATCAACATTCATCAGATATTCCTTCTTGTCAAGAAGATGGTATGCAATAAACATGAGTATGTCAATCATAAAATGAAATGATTGCTTGGTTGGGTTCGTCAGTCAGAACCTTGACATCCAATTCCTAACCAAGGTGTCAGAAAGTAGAACTTTCTGGAGTTACTATGCAGTTTACAAATTAGTGGAGTTTGATGGAGTGATCAAACCTACCAATGACAGGGTGGCATTGAGCACCCCACTGTGATACTGTAGGACACGCCTCTAAGTATAAAAGGGCTGTCAACTGTCATTTTCAATAAGAGAAAGAAAATGAGGAGATTCTGAGGGAGATTGGAGATACTGAGAAGATCCAAGACTCTGAGGAGATATTAGGATCTGACAGACTGAGGTCTGTGTATGAGAAGATATAGCAAAGAGATCTGAGAGAAGATCTATAACCTAAAGAGAAAGGGACTTTCTAAAGAGGTTAGCTATATCTAAGAAGAGGTTATGAGAGGAAGAACTGTGAATCTCTCATAGTGACTTCTAGTTCCTTGAAGGACTGTTTAAAAGGAACGAAAGAAGAAAAGACTCTGTATATATTTAAGAATAATATATTTATTGATTATTCTGTTATAAATAAATCTGTTTTGATCTGACACAACTTGGCATTGCAATTTATTGAATGACTCTGTGAAATAGATATAGGTTTAAAGATCCAGACCAAATTCAATTAATATTATTTGACACAAGGCCTTCTCTACACAATCCCATTCTTCTCCCATATCCAAAGCTATCACAAAAATATCCAAATGGCTGTAAAATTCTCTTTAACAGTTTTTATTTTCTCCTTTTTGAGCCAACCAATATTGCTGTAAACTTATGTCAGTATCAGGTCCCATTACCCTGGTGCCTGTTTGCTACATTTACAATGAAGATGAAGGAACACATTTTGCATTATTTTCTTCTTTGGGGATTTTATCCTATTCAATATTGTAAAACACAAGTATCCAAGTAGAATATGCAGCAAACGTGTTATAAAGGGTATCTGTCTTTTTGTATCTTAAAGCTATTATTTAATGAACCATCTGAGTCATGAATAAATTGAAGCAAATACAATCACATCTTTATAATCCTGTTTGTTGGGAACAGGTTCAACAGAGCCACACATCTGTTTATCTGTCTATTTAATTCATTACAGGATCCCAGATGTGGCCAGCTCCTAGCTAAGTTTGCTTTTTGCCCACAACCCTAATTCTTAGCTTCCAACTAAGTACTCTCTGATGTGTTATCAGATATGCAACTGGAAAGATTAGAGGTCTGGCTTGGGAGAATTAAGCTTCCCATTTCCTGCTCACAGAAAAATTGTGCATTCATTTCAATTTCTTTCACTTCTCTTAAAAGTTGTAATATGTTTTGGCACTGCCTGTATGAAAATGTTTATTTCCTTAACTATATAAGCTGTACCATCAGTTTTAACAATATTTTTTAAAGCAAGGCTTTAATTTTGTGGTTATTTGGTGTATAGCTACCAGATTAGCACACCAAAATCTGTATACAGGTAGTAGCCAGATGGCAGCAATATGACTCAGAAAAAATTAACCCTTTGCTGGCATCTAGTGGCTTCCAGCAAATGGCAGCCCATTTCTTATAGCTCAATGTTAGGAATTCCCACAGAAAGTTCAGTGTCATTCTTTCTCTCATTCATCTGTAAAAAACCCCCTTTTTCCCCTTTTGAGTGTGTTTTTAATCTTTAACATTATGTTTAATACATGTATGTTATGTGGCCAATTTAATATCTAGCTGAGCTAAAATCATAAGTTGTCTGTTGTTTGTGCATCAGGTTCTTGTTCTACAACTGTGGCATGCTTATGACACTTTGAGTAGACCTATTTGATAGATTGATCGATAGTCATCTGCTACTATTATGCATGAGACTGTGTACTATAAATAGCTTCTGAAATAGCTGCACAACTCAGATGTTGAGAATGTTTTTTATGCATTATCCCTTTCTCTTTTTATTGACTGATTTCCATCCTTGAATTATCCTGGACTCCATTCCTTAGCTATTTTCAGGTATTGGCATTCATTCTTTCACATTTAAGCAACTGTTCTTAAGTGTAATCAATAGAAGCTCTTTCAACCAGCTCTCAACTTAACAAAATATTCTATTTGCTCTTATTTTAGTAGCAAGTGTTCTCCTTCATCTATATTTCTTCAAATGGATCCATAATGACCAAGAAAAGGGGAGGAGAGATATATATTGTGTTATGCCTCCTCCCCTTTTCTTGGTCATTATGGATCCATACACAATGTATCTTATTATAAAACATGGGAATTATGCATATTGACACAATACAGTAGTTATTGAAGGTGCTGTCCTTGTAAGCTAAGTAATTTCATTGGTGGTAAATATATATATATATATATATATATATATATATATATATATAATCTTTTTCATTGTGATTCTAATTTTGCTACTCTATTAATACAATACACATCTGTGCATTCATGCCAAGGTAGTTTTGGGGGTAGTTTTTCCCTTGGACTAATTTGTGTATCTATTACTTACTTTATTTATTTGTTTATAATTCAAATTTATCATCACTTAAGTCACAACAATTCTGGATTGTATTTTAATGTAGTAACAGAGGTGGTATTCAGCAGGTTCTGATCAATTCTGGAGAACCAGTAGCGGAAATTTTGAGTAGTTTGGAAAACCGGCAAATACCACCTCTGACTAGAGATTTTACAGTATCCTTCCCCTGCCACGCCCACCAAGCCACGCCCACAGAACCGGTAGTAAAAAAAATGGAATCCCACTACTGTGTAGTAATATGGATAATTCAGCAAAGGTGGCAATAGCTTCATTCAAATAATGTATAAACTGAACTTGGGTATCAGTGTTGATGACAATAAGATTCAGATAGCTCCCAGATGCCAGCACAATTCCAGATGCTCCTGTTCCATTTTTAAAAGAGATAGACATGTTCTGCCTGTGCTGTTCAGCCTATGCTAAACTCTTCTTATCAGGCTGCAGATCTCTTTGGGAAGTCCCGTCAATTTCTTCATTTCAAGACATTGATGATGGCTCCCTATCCCCAGATTTAGACAGCAGCACTTGAACTTTTAAGTTGTCTTTCTAGAGACTCTTTTCAGTACTATAGTAGCTGAAGCTAGGATGAAAAGCATAGTATATTAATCCAGTTTGATGCTAGTATTTAAAAGCAGCCTGAATCATGCTATTCCATGAAAGCAGTATTATAACACATTCCCAGTCTAGTTCTAGCCACCCTATATTCTATGAAAATAGGTAAAAGCTAGCTTATTTAGAGGCTCTGCTGGGTGTCTTGTATTTTGGCTGGGGAATTCTAGGAGTTGAAATCCACACATCTTAAAATTGATAAAGTTGAAAAAAATGTACTAAAGAGAAATTACTGGGGAGAAGACATGGGATTACATACTTCTATCTACATACCCTGCTTAAAAGATGAGAGTCTGAACTGATTAACTCTGTCGAGATGCACCTCTGTGTATTCCCTTAGAACTTTCTCTAGATTAGCACATCTGGTAAAACTCTATTCCATATTCCATCAGGTAAAAATGTGGATTTCAAACATGGGCGTTGATTTTAGAAGAATTCATATAGAGGTTTTGGTTGGTTTTTGGCACATAATTCTAACAGAATGATTGAACTGAGTGGATATCACAGCTTTTGATGTTATTTATAACTTAGTTTTTAAAATAAATTATTTATATCTCTGGGCTCTTCCTAAAAATATCATGTGCATGTTTTTACATTAGGTGCTGCGAGTGGGATTAAGGACATCACAGAGTGAAAATTACTTATGTCATTCTCATAGGATCCAAAATCAATAACAGAGGATGCAAAGAAATTCTGAAGATAGAGCATTTGCATAGCCAGGTACGTTGGAGAAAACTTACCCACCTTCTGAAGACAGCTGAAAGACAAAGCTCAGGAAGATCCAAGTAATATATTAATGAATTTAAATGAAAATGTTTACCTCTCCCTCTTCTAGCATTCTTCTTAACAATTGATGAGAAGCAGCTCTATTCTCACAACTGGTAAACTGCTCTCTCAGCCCAAACCACTGTTGTATTAAATGTATTTTTTGTAAGAAAAATATTTTGTCAACTGTGATCACCATGGATATTTGTGCTCAGTGTAAAGAAACTCTGAGTTAGGAGATCTAAATTTCCCCTGTGATCAGAATAAACAAGTGAAAAGCATGTAGCAGTTTTATTCCTGGCATACAGAATCAAATGCACCCAGAAGTAAAAGAATAGCTTGGCATGTGAACAATATATCTTTTGTTCTTAACACAATAAGCCATCAGGAGAGATTGTCCTTAGTATGACACTAGAGGGACTGGCTGGTACAGTACCCATTCTCCAGAATGGTTTCAACAGGATCCATGCATGGGATGTATTCAGCTCTGTTCGGCTATAGACTGAATAGAAAAACTGAAGACACACCCCGTCCAGGCCACCGTCTCCAGTTCTTCTATTCATTCTTGGCGGAGATAGACATTTTTAATCTTGCTCCTCTATACTTTATCCATAGAGGGGTGTTTGTAGTATTTTTAATTTAGATTTGTTATTTTGGACTAACCACACAAGAGTCCTTAAGGGACTAATAGCACCTTAGGCCTTTCAAAAACCTCAATGTTTATTACGATCACAAGCCTCTATTCCATCGACTTTTTCAAGCAAATAGACTTCCACAGTCCGGAGTTTGCAGAAATCGCTCTCAAAAACCTGGAATAGGGTTTTGGGGGCTTTTGCCAGCTGAGCAGCCTGCCCGTATAAGGGAGTGCTAAGCAGTCCGAGCACAGAAGGCACCTTTATTCGAAAAGCCTGTCAGACAGCCTGCCCAAATAAGGGAGCAGAGCTGCTGTGTTAGCCGCAATGAGGTTCCAGCAAAGGTAAAATCAACTTGGTGACAGTTTAAATTGGCAGAAGTGCCATTTTGTAGAAGCAGCCATTTTCTAGCCAGCTCTAGTGTGTCTCATGACCCGATCTATACCTCTTATAGACAGTTAACCTTGAAAGATTCTGGTTATTGGGCTATTTAATTGTCATCAAATTGGCGGAATTCTGTCCTGAGCGGCAAAGCCTCAGAAAAAAGGCAAGAGGAATTTTTCCTCAGCTTTTCTACCCTTGTGTGCTGTGTGCCTCACGACTAGAGCTATACTGCTTATAGACAGTTAACCTTGAAAGATTCTGGTTATTGAGCTATTTAATTGTCTTGAAATTAGTGAAACTCTGTCCTGAGGGTCAAAGTCCCAGAAAAAGATTTTCTTAAAGAATTTAATAAGATGCATTACAATTAATTGTTGTTTCTATTTTTATTTGATATAGTCAGAGTAATGTTACAGCCTGTTATAGACATTATGGAGGAATCTTCCAATACAATGTCTTCACATCTGATTGCTTCCAATCAACAAAAAAGGTTAGGGTTAGGGTTAGGGTTAAGAGTTAGAGCCTGTAAGACCAGAGGATCAGTTCAGGAGGCAGCTGACAAAATCAGGGCCAAGGCCAGAGCTACTAGGAAAACCAAAGCTGATGAGCAGGCCGAGCGTAGACTACATAATGCGTTGGTAAAGTAAGTAGAGGAGAATTCAAAAGAACAAATGAAATAACTGCAATTGAGTACTTCTAAGGGGGATCACACAAGTCTATCTATTCTATCCCAAGTGGGATCAGACATGGACAATTTGGGCCAAGTAGTTTTCTAACACGCAGGATTCTGAACTTCCAGGGTGTGCTCATTTGAGTAATCTAAAACCAATGGCTCCCCCTTTAACTAGATAAGGACAAATGCAACACACTGAAACAGGATGGCAGTTAATGCCGCTGGTGGTTCAGCAGTGTTTTATGTAACTTATTGGTCAGGGAATGATGGGAGAACTTCAGACTAACAGTCCAAATCAGGTGGAATCTAGAGTAGGTCCCTCCTACTATAGGATGCATTCCCACTCCCTTAGACAAACGCTTATGACCAAAACATGGTCTCCTGATACTTCAGAGGATAAACAATCTGAGTATTCAGTAGAGGAAGGTGAAATAGAATCTCTTTCTGTAGAGGAGACAGTAACAGAGATATCTGATACCAAAGGCCTGTTTAAACCACATTTATTTAAAGCATTATTAGTCAAGGCCCAGAGAGCAACCGGCCTAGAACAGAACAAAGAGACACCTTGTATTACTCACAAACAGGGGGCAATGAAGCCTGTTTCATGGACCCAAAAGTGGAAGCGGAGGTTTTCCCTTTCTACAAAATATTCTTTAATTTGATGCAAAGACAACTAGATGTCCCCGTTTCAGGTCCTGTCGTAACAGTCTTTGATACACCATTAGCAGCAACTTTGCAGCTCCCCAGGGTTGATGACCCAGTGCTAGCTTTAGCATATTCTTCAACTAATCTCAACGATGAAGATGATGTCCTAAAAGTTCCTAAAAGGACAAAAAGGCTGATTTAATGTGGTGAAAGACACACCAGGCAGCTGCATGGGCGGTCAAAACTACCACAGTGGCTTCATTTTTCTCTAGGGCCGCAGTGATATGGCTAAGACAAATGCAGCAGCAGGTTCCAACAGACAATATAAGAGCCCACTTAGACTTTAGCAAAGTTATAGCTGCATCAGAATATATGGCAGACGAAGTTTTGAACTCGGTCAAATGGGCCATGTTTTTCGGCGGTTGCTGCATGCAGGTTAATCTGGCTCAGGTATTGGCAGGCCGACACCAAGAAGAAATGGAAGCTGGCATCCGCATTGTACAAAGGTGGAAAGCTACTTGGGGCACCTTTAGATCCTGTTCTCATTGAATCATGGGATAAACGTCTACTAGCCAAAGAAATCAAGCAAACTTTGGCCAGAGTTAACATTTTCAACAGGCTCAAGGGAACAACTACAAGGCAAGATCTCAACCACAGACCAAACAGTCATTCCGTGGTTCATCAAACAGGCCATTCTGAAAATATAAATAGGCACTTGTAAATTCCTGTTGGTGGTAGATTATAAAGTTTTGGAGACCAATGGGAGAAAACAACCTCAGATCTTTGGCTCAGATAGACAGCAAGGGAAGGTCTGGCAGTTGAATTTCAAGCCAGGCCCCGAGATTTTTTATCAGGTGTCCAGTATCTTCAAACATACACAAAAGGAGATAAATGGAGGAGACAATGCTGCACCTCCTAAAAATCCAAGCTGTGGAAGCAGTCCCAGAGAAGCAACAGGGCCAAGGCTCTACATTATTTCTTGTCCCCAAATCATCAGGGGGATGAAGGGCTATTTTAAACCTGAAAAGACTAAACTCTTTTGTTATTTATCATAGGTTCAAGATGCACATGCTTCAATCTATTTTGAAGAAAGTGAGACATAGGTTCTATTTAGTTTCAATTGGCCTTACCGAAGAGTATTTGCATATTCCAATCTTACCTGACCACCACAAGTATTTAAGAATTTGATACGCAGGTCAACATTTTCAGTATAGAGCACTCCCCTTTGGGTTGGCATCTGCACCCAGGGCATTTACCAAAATCCTGGCGGCTGTAACAGCCCATCTTAGAAATGTTCCAATTAGGATACTGGCCTACTTGGACTATATCTTAATATAATCAGTCCCCCATGAGTTAGTTATTAGAGACTTAACCATCACCCTACAAACCTTACCATCTCATGGATTTTCAGTTAATCAGGAAAAGAGTCAGTTTGAACCATCTACCAAACATTTACATTTAGGGGCAATAATAGATACTGAATTAGATTTAGTTTTTCTCTCTCAACAAAGAAAAGAGGACATTAAAGCATTAGCAGCCCATTTCTTTTGCATAAGAAGGGCATCCCCAGCACAAATGTCAAAATTACTCAGCAAAATGATATCCTGTGTTGGTATAGTGCCATGGGCACGAATGCATTCTCATGAATTGAAGTGGTTCTTATTACCTTTTCAGAGATCCATGAAAGGTTTTTCTCCCATCTGAGTTAGATTGCCAACCAAGGTGTTAATATCCTTGCTTTGGTGGACCTCTTCAGCATTAGATAAAGGATGCTCCTTTAAAGACAGGGAGTTTACAACAATAACTACCGATGGTAGTCTCTCTGGATGGAGGGCCCATTGTCGAGATAAGGTAGCACAGGACATTTGGAATGCTAATGACATCAAGCATAATATCAGTTGGTTAGAATTAAGAGCAGTCCACCTAGCTCTCAAGGAATTTGAGGCAATAAGCTGGGGACAAGATGTGTTAATCCTAACAGGCAATGTGGCCACTAAGGCGCACATTAATCATCAGGGAGGAACACAGTCAAAGTCAATACAAAAAGAAGCTTCCTGTCTGCAGATGGGCAGAGAAGATTTTTGCTCTCAATCAAAGCTGAACATATTTCAGGACACAAAATGTCAGGGCAGATTGGCTAAGCAGATCTACAATAGATCAGGCAGAGTGGACTTTGCATCCGCTTCTTTTTCAAGAAATTTCCAACAGATTTGGTCACCCAATATTGGATCTGTTTGCATCTGAGTCAAATCATCAACTGCCTCATTTTCTTCTCCAGGTTACCGTCCTGGGGAGCGGAGGGAGTCAATTCCCTTTGCTGTCAGTGATTAAAGGGACTCCCTTATGCCTTACTTCCATTACCTCTCATCTTGGCAGTCATCAGGAAGACCTTAACAGCAGAAAGCGGAGATTCTCCTTGTGGCACCGTATTGGCCCAGGAGGCTGTGGTTTTCAGACCTGGTCAGTTTGTCAGTGTCATATCCATGGAGGATTGTTCCCAAAAAGATGTCTCTCAGCCAGGGGCCAATTCAACATCCAGAGCCTCAATGGCTTCACTTGACCGTCTGGCACTTGAGAGGAGACTGTTAAAAAGGTGGATCTTTCCACACAGGTTATTAACACTATACAGGCAGATAGAAGACAATCCACTATTAGGATTTTGAGACTACTTGGGAGAGTTTTCTGTAATTGGTTCAAGTTTTCTGTAATTGGTTCAAGGATAAGGGTTCATATCCCGGAGAGGCTTCGATCTCCCAGGTTTTAGTTTTTTTTACAACAAGGATTGGACAAGGGTCTTGCCCCAGCTACTCTCCTTAGACAGGTTGCAGCGCTCTCATTGGTACCTTCATGTTCAAGTTCAGATTTATTGTCACAAAAGCCTTTAATTCGGTGTTTTCTTAAAGGGGCAGCAAATTTAAGACCAGGGGTCATTCATAGATTTCCATCATGGGACCTTACCAAGGTACTGCAAGCTCTTATGCTTTCACCTTTTGAGCCTTTGAGAACTGTCAGCCTACAGCACTTATCGTATAAAGTAATTTTTCTAGTGGCAATTACGTCTGCCAGAAGGATATCTGAGCTTGCAGCTCTGTCAATAAGACCTGATATCTGTATTTTTCACACCAATCAAGTTGTTTTACAATTGGACCCTACCTTCATACCAAAAGTCAATTCCCATTTTCATAGGGCGCAAGAACTTGTTTTACAAACTTTTTGTCCAAATCCATCTCACCCTAGAGAGAAACTTCGGCATACCTTAGATGTAAGGAGAGCTCTCCATATTTACATAAAAAGGACAGCTTCCTTTAGAAAGATGGAAGCAATGTTTATTTTTTATCATCAGAAATCCTTAGGACAAAGGGTGTCGTCTTCTTCCATAGGCAGATGGATTAGAGCAACCATTGCTAACATTTACAAAGCATAGGGGTTACATGTTCCATCTCGCATCTCGGCTCACTCAACACATAGTGCAGCCACTACAGCAGTTTGGAGTACTCAGGCTTCAATGGAAAAAATATGTAAGGCAACAACTTGGTCCACTCCTTCACCATTATAAACTTGACTCTTTCGCTTCCACGGAAGCAGCGTTTGGAAGGAGAGTATTCCAAAAGGTATTGCTAGAAGATCAGAGTCATTAGGGTTAGAATCCCTCCCTTCGGACATTGCTTTGGTATGTCCCATGCATGGATCCTGTTGAAACCATTCTGGAGAATGAGCATTGGTAGACTTACCTGTGAACACGCCTTCTCAGATGGTGAAGACAGGATCCAGCCCCATCCATTTATTAGAATCTGGCAATCATGTTGTGTATTGGACTAAAATTTAAGTTGTTACTAATCATGAATGTTATACAAAGATTGGACTCTTGCAGCATATATAGGACAGCCTCAACTTCATGCAGAACTGGAGACGGTGGCCCGGAGGGGGGTGTCTTCAGTTTTTCTATTTAGTCTATAGCTGAACAGAGGTGAATACATCCCATGCATGGATCCTGTCTTCACCACCTGAGAAGGCGCATTCGCAGGTAAGTCTACCAACGCTCCTTTCTTAGTTACCCATTTCTATAGTTCAAAGATGTTTAGCTTACAGGCACAGAGTCATTCAGAAAAGCTCACATCAATTTATCATGACATATACAGTTTTTCCACACTATTCCAGTGTAGTTTCATTGCACCATAACAATATCTAACCACTGCTTGGCACTAAGTTCATTGGTTCTGCTGTTGTGCAGGCAGTATATTTCAACAAATGGATTTGGCCCATTGAGTTTAATGAGATTTTATTATGAATTCAGGCAGGGATGCGCTGTCCTGCAGAATTCCTTGTTACAACTTTCTGAATAACATTTGCACAAGCATATTTGTTTTATCAAGCTCTGGCAGCAATAGGTATCTCATTTATTTGTTCAGGCTACTGCCGATATTCTTAATTGCCATAGAATAACTGTGTTTCTGGTTTATGGACTTAGAAATTGTGCCAGTTATATCTACCTTATATTGAAGGGATCAGATAGAGTGATTTACTGAATTGGACTGAGAATCCAATTCATTTGAGGTGGCTGACTTATAATGTTTACAAGGCTGATTAGAATGCTGACTAGGTAGGAATCAGCAATTATCCAGCCAGGTGGAACTGTTATGTAAACGTGGTCCAAGTGACTCTAACATTTAAAGCTAGGAAAAGAACTGCTTAAAGTTTATTAAGTTGAAAGGATAACAGAAAAAAGGCGTAGAATATAAATCTTATGGGCATCATGAATGTGTTTGTGTATGTGTGTGCATGTGTATGTGTAGTCATACACCATAGTTCTGCTGTAGGCAGATTTTCTGCATATACATTAAATATAAATGTAGTACTGACTTAAACATAGGGAACATGTGGTACAAGTCCATCCATTTGCATATTACAAATTCTATGGCACAATCTTTTTTTAAAAGTGAATTAACTTAATCATTTTCACCTCTTGGTACTTCATCTGCTATCTTAATTAGTGTTACAACTGCAATATTTGTTATATATTCAACAAACATAATGGCAATGGAAAAATTCCCAAGATGAACCAACTCCTCATGATTTCATAAACCTGTACATGTACATGCAACAACACAAAATGGTTTAAAGTTTATTCCCCCACCCCAACTTTTAAATTTAGTTTACAATCCTACTATTTTCTAATGATTTTTCATCCAAATAGTAGAGCTCAATAAACCAGTGTCAGCCTTACCAGTAGACCAAACACTAAGCAGAATCAGATAAATGAACTCTACTTTATTGCAAAGCTACATTAACAGAATTGGGCAAGTCTGAAAGAGCAATCCTATTTTTATAGCCTGAAAACTTAGGGAAGGTCCTTTCTGAGCCTTTTTCTCCATCCAGTTGCATTATCCAATCACAGACACTGTTACACTCTTATCTGAACATTCCCTAGGTAGCATCTCTCCATCCTTCTCCCAAGGTCTTTCCCATATTCCTTTTCATCTAATGAATATCTTGAATACAAATTATCTCTGTTTAACAAGATATTGTTAAATAGAGTAAAACTGAGCAACTTCTTTTCTTTCATATTGTAACTTCTTCAGGGAACATTATTTTATCTTTAAAACCTAAACTATAAAGTCATTTCAGGGAACATTGTTTTATCTACAAAACTTATCATATGAAGAAATACCTTTATTCCAATACTTTTCAAAAGTATTTATTCCAATACTTTAAAAAGCATTGGAACAGATATTTTTAAAAGTATTTTTCACTGATTTCCAGAATATTAACAAAGAAGGAACTATCCTAACCTAAGAAGAGAAATTGGTCTAGAGTTAGACCAAGGATTTCTTACCAAAAGGGCTTGTTTTAGGATAGGCTTCCCCCTTTTACATCTTGAGGAAAAATTCAGTGGTTGTTTATTCAGCCAGGGTGAAGGTTCATCCGAATCTACAGATATAATTCAGTTCTGCCAGCAACCAATAAACAAACCACAAAAGGGGTTTATGGCATCTTGAATTGGACCTGGAAGCTAACTGTCAGCCAATGCAGCTGCCAATGTATTGGCGTTATTCTGTATCCCTAGTGTATTTTGAACCAGCTGTAGCTTCTAGATTGCCTTCTGTGACTCTATAGTCTGATAAAGAACAGCATTATCCCAGTGTTTTCCTTGTACCAATCATTCTCTCTCACATTGGGTTATTATTGTGGGGAGGAAAGGAGGAGGAAGGAATACTAGTATATGTTCACTGCCTTGAGTTGTTTATTAAAACAACAAAGGCAAGATACAAATAAATTAAATAGACTTCAGCATCAGGGAAAAAATTTCACTCTTATTTGACATATTTCGCATCCGTTGACCACATGGGAATGATTTTCTAATTCCCTCATAGCAACCCATAATGGGATTGGAATTAATTTTAGGTTTAAAATCTCCTCTTACCAAAACACATGTTTTGGACAAGAATTATTGACTGTATTTCAGAGATAGCAGGGAGAAAACAGAAGGGAAATCTGAATAAGAAGAAAAACAAGAGGATGCAGCCCAGACACTTGAATCAGCAACAAATGCTCAGCATGTTTTGCTTTCTTTTTTAAAGTCAATATGACATAATGCTTTGTTGATAGGCCTGCTACCTACTTTCCTGTAGGCTGTTACCATTCGTTTTCATTTTCTACCTAGCGGGAAGCATTTTATGAATGCTTTAAACAAAACAGAAAATATTTTGATTTGTTCTGTGGAGGCTTCATTTTCTTTTAAAGGGAAATACAGGTAAATAGATGTGGCATTACATATAAACTGTTATTCTGGGGAATGCTCAGTTGTATGCTACAGTTGTAATTCATAGTACAATCACATTTTTGTTCAAATTAAAAATAGGCTGTAAGACAATTGTATAGTAAAACTGTAGAGGAAAATTTACAAGCTGTTCAAAAATGGCAATTTGCCTTGACAGCGGTTGGGAGATAATTATATGGTTACCATTAAAACTCCATACAAGATAGAAGAACCATGTTTTCCTACTTTTGCTGTTGTCTGTGATTTGAAAAAGACATTTTCAAAAGAGATTCAGACAGTGGAAAATGCTGATCACAAACTTACAGGAAGCTAACAGCAGGTATCGCAGCACTTACACATTTAGTTATTAAAGGCAACTAAAGTGGGCCACTAGCTAGAAATCCTTGAGGGAAATATGAAATATGAGGAATTCACAATTATTAAAGGAACATGGTTGATTAGCTGAAATCCCTACACACTAGCAGTTTCTTCCTTTATTTAACCAACCTAATAATATCAACGTTCCTCAGACCCTGACAAATATGCAAAGTACAATGTGACATGAAATTCTAAAATAACACTAAGTTGTATTTGTTTGTTAATTGGCTCCATTTTTAGAGAGATGCATTGCTTTCTCAGCCTATTTCTTCCTGTTCAGTTCTTATCACATCCTTCCTTTTTCATCTCCTGCTGGCAAGCAACTTCCTACCAGGATCTTGTACTGAAAGAGGTTGGAGGCTTACCGCATGGCTCAAAAGAGGGGAAGGGAGGGAGGGAGGGGGGATATATATATATATATATATATATGTAGGTCTTGGTGTATTCGGGTCTTGTCCCGTGTAAGGTTGAGAATACCTTGGCAACGTTTCGACGAAATCTCATCCGTCATCTTCAGGCTGGTGTCTTCAGCTTCGTTCTCCTGGGAGAAGTGTGTGATCGTGGCTGTTTTTCCCTTTTAAACTCTAGAGTTGGATGTGTTGTTACTTTTGATTGGTTTGTGGAGTTGATGTATGCAGATTGGATGGCTTTTTCCTGAGACCCTGTGTGGCTGAGGTGCTGGAGGTGTGTCTCTCAGCCTTTTGTGTTGTAACAACCTGGGTAATGGGCTGTGTGATGACCTTCTGAGTTCTATTGTTGTGATGTCCTGGGTGTGGTGCTGTAATCTCCTGGGTCGTTGTCTGTGCTGCAACCTCCTGATGTTTTGTGTTGTGATCTCCTGAGTTCTGTGATGTAGTATCCTGGGTGGAAGGCTGTGATGTGGCATTCTGGGCCTTGGTTTGGCTCGAGTTTGAGGTCTGGCTATGTGTTTATAGCGTGTGTCAGTTTGCTTAGTTTGGGGGTTGGAGGGGCTGTAGCAGCTGGTGTTGCAGCCATGGTCTGGTTTCTGGATGGTGGTTGCCTTTCATCTGTGCGTGGGCTTGGGTTTGAGTCTGGTGAAGGAGATTGGTGGTGGCATCATGTGTTATTTTGGGTCCGGTGTTGGTTTTGTGGCTGGGACTCGTTTGTTGATTAGGCTAGTTTCCAGATGTCTGGTGGAAGTATCATCCCGTTTATTCATGTTATGGGAAATATATATAAGATTTCACTAGGTCTTGTATTCGGTCTTGTTGTAAGATTGAGAATATCTTCGACGCTTCATGTTCTCCTGGAGAATGTGAGTTTTCCCTTTTAAACTCTAGAGTTGGGTGTTGTACTTTTGATGGTGTGGAGTTGATGTATGCAGATTGGATGGTTTCTGAGACCTGTTGGCTGAGGTGCTGGCGTGTCTCTCAGCCTTTTGTGTTGTAACGACCTGGGTAATGGGGTGTGATGACTTCTGAGTCTATTGTTGTGTGTGGTGCTGTAATCTCCTGGGTCATTGTCTGTGTTGCAACCTCCTGATGTTTTGTGTTGTGATCTCTGAGTTCTGTGATGTAGTATCCCAGCAAGCGGAGGCCGCAACCCAGCTGCGTTCCGACGACCAATTAAGGCAATTCCCCTGCTGGGAATTGGTCGTCGGAACGCAGCTGGGTTCGCGTCCTCCGCTTTGCTGGGATACTACATCACAGAACTCAGGAGATCACAACACAAAACATCAGGAGGTTGCAACACAGACAACGACCCAGGAGATTACAGCACCACACCCAGGACATCACAACAATAGAACTCAGAAGGTCATCACACAGCCCATTACCCAGGTCGTTACAACACAAAAGGCTGAGAGACACACAGCCAGCACCTCAGCCACACAGGGTCTCAGGAAAAAGCCATCCAATCTGCATACATCAACTCCACAAACCAATCAAAAAGTAACAACACATCCAACTCTAGAGTTTAAAAGGGAAAAACAGCCACGATCACACACTTCTCCCAGGAGAACGAAGCTGAAGACACCAGCCTGAAGATGACGGATGAGATTTCGTCGAAACGTTGCCAAGATATTCTCAATCTTACACGGGACAAGACCCGAATACACCAAGACCTACATATATATATATATATATATATATATAATATATATATATATTAACTTAGTAGGAACTTAGTGGTTTCCAACTAAGACAAAATCACACTTTATTTTTGTAAAGCAGTCTGCTTTTGTTGACAATCATCATAATGCCTAATTTCTTAGCAGAGCACCATCCTTTAACACTAAGTCATTTTAATTAAACTGCACAGTTTTCATGATCTGGATCCTTAATCAGTCTCCAGAAGCTGTGAATAGCATCTGTTGGTTCTTTATAATAGGGACTGAGATTTTCAGTTAAAAATAATTCTGAGTTATTGATAATCTATTTATAAGTGTTAGTTTGCTTTCCCAGTAGAAGCCTCACTTCACAATTCTTTTCCTTTCAGGGTCTTTCTCTGCCTCCTGTTCAATTATCAGAATCATAACTCACAACATTTTCCCTTCTTCAAGTGATGAAATTCAGTTTTGCTGCTTTACTGGAATTAGAGCCTTCTGCTAGTCCTGATTGTGTCCCATCTGTTTTAACCCTCTAGGATCAACTTGTTGAATAAAGTTCTTAAGCATCCAATTTGATTTTGGCTTCATATCCTGAATACAATTCTGGCAAAGGATGGTCTCCATGATAATGATCAAATTGCTATTTTTTTTAATTACATTTATATGCCACCCTTCTTGGAAGACTCAGGGCGGCTTACAATTTTTGGGATACAACCCAGTGTGCTCAGCAATAGCCTTCATTCCATTGTATATGCCTGCTTATTACTAAGCGGCATTTTTACAAGGTCAGCTAATTGCCCCCAACAATCTTGGGTCCTCAATTTATCTACCCCGAGAGGATGGAAGGCTGAGTCAACCTTGAGCCTGGTGGGATTCGAGCCTACAGCAGTTGTAGGCAGCTGGAACTTAAGTGCAGGCAATTAACAGCCTGAGCCACCAGGTATATCTCTGATACATAGACTTGCTTTCAAATTTAGAAAAGAAATTCATTGCTATCGATTCCATAATCTGCAAGCTGGGCCACATTTAATAACCTAGATAAGAGTTATTCTGTCATTATGAATGGATCTTCCTGTGTTAGAATTTATTTTGTAATTTGAATTGCTCCATCACTTTCAGTATCACAGATTTTTTAAATATCTAGTAGCTTTATTTGCTATGTGAAATGTAGTTTAAACAAATATCCCATTCATCCAGTTAACAAAGTTACAATAATTTGGAATTGATCAGCTTCTAATATACAGAGCTATATTTAGTGACCCCAATTATGACTGACAAGTCAGTCATTAAGAGAAACAGTTATTAACTGAAATTGTGACTGGTTTCCTTTGATTTACAAATCTGTGAAGGTCATAAATATGACGATTGATCACAAAGTTATTTTTTGATCATGGTTGCAACTGTAAGCAGTTGCTGTGTAATGCAGGTGCTAAATGAGGACTACTGCATTCCACTTGTCTTTCTGTTTCTTAACTGTGAGAATCTTCAATATTAAAATTACATTCAGTTAATTAATCCTATTTTGGTGAATCGTCAGTAAATTCAAAGTGTCATTTCTAATATTTTGTGACTTATTCCAGTAGTTTCAAGATCTGTACCGTATATATATATATATTATAATTGATAACTTCAAAGCAGTTTTCCTTGAAAACATGAAGATTATACAGTAACATCGAAGAGTCAATAGAGCAAAATTGATTAGGGGAAAAGGCAGTTTCTGGAATACTTATTGACACATTATTTACAAATGTTTAATAAAGTCATACACTGTATTCTGATTTAATATGAATATATTTAGTATGCTTTCTTATTGATGGATATAATGGTGGCTGATTGTAATATGAAGGAACCTATATTCTATTTCTGTACAAATAATGTGCTGCAATACCTAGAGAAAGAGGTATCTTTATCTGCGGTATTACCAATTAATCAGGATATCCATTATATTTATAAGCAATTAATGGCAGTAGATCTTTGCAGTCTCTAGATATCTGAAAGAATTGTCTGTAACATGAACTATTTATGATATTCAACTTCACAAATATCAGCTTTAATTCTCTTCCATAATCTGTGTTGCATTTTATCAATGTAATTCTCTTTTTTTTGAAAAAAAGTTTTATTTTTCTGACAAAGTTCACAGCCTGATGCAAATATTTGACTCAACCATAGCCACAGTATATATTTTTTAGATTCATAAAAAAAAATTCAGTACTTCTCATGTCACAGTTGGAATAACAATCCTGTTACCGCAATAATTCGTCCCTGTGACAATGTAAGTCTTCTTCTCCACAAGAATGGATTGACAGCAGTAGACATGCTGTGCATAAGTGATGACCAATCCTTTTCATAATGTTCAATGTTGCCGGTAGCTATGGATCAAAAATAGCAATCCTGGATATGAATAAAAAAAGCAATTAAAAAAAAGGTTGTAAGGCATAGTATGCTATTTCATAGTGACACTGGAAAATCCTTCTACCTGAAATGATTTAAAAAAAAGCAGAACAGGGAATTGGTGCACTGTGGACTAAAAAACAAATACTTAGTGAAAAAGTGGGTAGCCCAAAGAGAAAAAAAAGACATTCTTTTTTTTATTCTGCCTGGCTTCAAATGAGTGATGTTCTACATGACAGCTCACTGATATAACCACTAGGCTTTTGAAACTCCATTCCCCCCACTGCATCTATTTTATAATAGCTGCAGTGGGGATTACAGACTTACAACCATTGTCTTAAGTCAAAGGATGTTCCCGTCTTAGTGCAGCAGTCAATCAAACCACAGGGGTTTGCCTAGAAGAATGTTGAGTGCATCAACACACTGGCCAATAGGGCTTGAGATACCCAAAGCTGAAAAACACAACTTTCAGTTCAGAGCAGGAAAATAAAGGGTGATGTTGCATTTTCAGGGGATTGGGGATGAACAAAATACAAAGTCATCCATTCCTACCTCTATGAATAGTTGATGACATGTACTCATGATGGGGCAGTCTGGAAGTGCAGACATACCTTCAAATATCTTCAAAAATTCTTAGTTTAAAAAATGCTGCGTTCTCAATCACTTCAGAGGTGTATAAATCCTCCAACTTTATTTTTTCCTTATGATTGAAATATGATTTAATATAATGCTATTAGTCATTTTTCATAAAACCAGATAACAAGTTGTTCAGATCCAGTTTGGGACTCTTTGGAGACAGACCGAAATCTGCGACTGTGTGCAGTTTTGATCTGTGCTCACCACCAGAGTGCCCAGATCCAGCTTGCTTAGGGGCTAAGCTGCCTCATAGAGGTGGTGAAGAGGGGGGAGACAGCTAACAGGGTCAAGGAGAGCCGCATCTCTCCTCCCCAGCTGGCTTTTACTCCCTTTCCCGAAAGCGATTGCAGTGGTGATCAGAAATGGCCACCTCAAAGAAGAACCCAACTGGACAAGATTGTGCAGGAGGAAGTTGGAAAGAGAAAGTTTGACTTACCGGGCTGAACAGAGAAATCACCCACTTAAGGTACTGGAATCTGAGCAACAAAAAATAATACTATCCCTAAAAAAGACTTTCTTAAAGCAGCGCAAGAAAAGTGAAAGGGAAAAGAATTGTTTTTCCTTCCTCTTTACAACTGACAGTTCTAATAGACCTTAAACATTAAGAAGAAGAGATTTGAATAAGAATTGATATTAATTCTCTTTGACATTAACATTCTTAGCTGAAAATAAAATGTCAAAGGGACAAAGATTTCTGAATAATTAAAAAGCTTTCTGAAAAAAGAGAAAGAAAGTGGAGGAGGAAAGCAGAAAGAGGGTGGAATCTGGAAAAATGGAGGATACCACCTGGAGTTGAAAAGTATTGAGAGTGAATTTTAACAAGATTTGAGATGGATACATTCTAGCTGCAGTCTTGTTTTCATATAACAAAGCCCCTCGAAAGAGAAAGTGAGAAAAGAAGCAAGAGACAACTATAGACTATTGTATGATTCCTGGAATTTTGATAGTGGATCCTAGGGAAATGGACTAAAATTAATTGGGGGTTGCTTAAAAAATAAAGAACTTTTCAAAATGCCATCACTCCTGGAAGAATTAAAGATGATACTTAAAGAATATAAAGAAGAAGCACAAATGAAAGGAGAGACTTTTTGTCCCGCATTCCAATTTATTGAAATGGAGATTTTGAAATATCAAAGACAACAAGAGACACTTGCTGAACAAGAAGGGCAGGATGAAGAAACCATCTTTAATGAGCAAGTAGTTTTAAGTGTGGTAAAAAGGAAGAAGCAGGGAAAGGGAAAGGGAGTTAAAAAGTTAAGATCTGAAGCAATAAACAAAAAAAAGTGCAATTTGAAAAGTAATTATAATGTCAGAAAGAAACAGAAGGGAGGGATCTCAAAACGGAGATTTGGACAGAAAAGGGAACAAAAAAGAGAAGAAAAAGAAGAGAGAAGAGAAAAGAAGAGATGGAAAAGAAAAGAAGCTATGAAGGACTGGAGCAAGATAGAAAGAAACAGGAAAAGTGCATAAAGATTAAAGGGATAAATTTATTTGAGAGACACAGAGATAATGGTTAGAAGTTTAATTTAAAAAGAGAATTCTGCAAGGCTACATGAGATAATATTGTTATATTATTAGAAAATGTGTTATGTGTAATGGAATATTTTTTTTAGTAATTAAACGATGTAAAGAGGATAAGAGAGTAAGGTTTTTAATGATTTAAAATTTAAAAGCTCAAAAGAAACATGAAAAGGTTTAATGCTGTGTTCTAAACATAGTAATAAGTTAATATGAAATACAGATGATTAAAATGAATGATAATTGATGCTATTTGCTAACAAGTAGGATATTAATATTAAAGGTGGACCTGAATTTGAAATAGAGATATGTATTCTATATATATGTATATCTTCTTTTTTTAGTTTTTTGTTAAAGAATTTAATGTGTATCTGTAAGGGAGTGTACCAAGCAGAATTCGGTTGATAGTTATGTTAGAAAATGAATGTCATATTTGTGAAGGTGTACTTTAAGTGTTGAGTAATAATTGAATAGATAATACTTAAAAGATATAAAGGTGTTATAACTCCAGCCTTAGCAACTTCAGGCCAAAATATGTATAAGGGGGAAAAAAAAGAGTATGAAATTGTAAACAGGACAGATGAAAGTGTTAAAATATTAAATGGAAAGATATGGAAAATTAGAAAAAGAAATGTAATTTAAATTAGAAAGGAATGGAATAATTAAAAATAAGATTATAGAAAATAGAAAAAGGGGAAAGCTATGGGAAAAAAATATGAAAATGGATATAAGATATGGATTAGAACACGTAAGATGAATATGTAATTGAATTTATGTCTGTATGGAGAAGTGATAACCCGGGAACACACTGTTCTCAAAATAAAATGTTTTATGTTCTTTATGTATGTGTTTGCCTATGTTTGTCTTTAAAAAATAAAAAAAAATTATCAAAAAAAACCCCACCAGATAACAAGTTTTTGTGTTAAAGGATGAACAATTTGGTCTAGACCAGAAGTTATACTTCTTGTAATAGCTCAATCAAAATGTGACTGTTACCATATATGAAATTTAATTTTTATTCAGTGTTCCCCAAAGTAAGCTTTTCAAAAATAAATTCCATTAAAATGTAAAACTGGGAAACTACCTTTCCACAGCACCAAGATTTAAGCACTATTTTTGAGCCAAGAGTATCACAATATTTGAAAAAGGATAGAATTTAAAGAGTAATTATGTTCTGATCTGCATATTAGTCTGAGAACTAAAAAAAATCAGATTGCTTTGCTTAAAAATGCAAACCAAACACAATTGTTTTTCATTTTTATTAACAATGTTTAGTTCACTATAGTTGCCATCAATAATTAAATCACATTTATTGTCCTTAATCAGGCTGATTGGTTATGTGCCATTATGAGTATCAACTCATAGCTGTTAAAATCTGCCCTTACCTGGTATTTCATTTCTCCAAACAGAAAACCCATTGCCATTCTTATTCTATTTCCTTCCACTTTCCCAACATTAGAGTTTTCTTAGCCGTTTTCTGCATTGCAAGGATAATTTTCATTTGTGCCAAGATATAAAGCTAAAAAAGCTTTATCATCCCTCTCATTTCTACCACTGATTTTTTTTAGTAATGAGGTCTCAAGGTAATAGGAAATAAGCTACAAAACATAAAAAAAATCTAAGCAAGTACACTGATTTCACCCACTTTCCTCTATGGTTCTCAGGGTGGTAGGGATTAAGTGTAGCTCTTATCCCATAAAAAGTTGCTCAGCCCTTATTTTGATAATGAACATGATCCAAAGGGTACATTCTTGTTTAGTAAATATCTGTTGCAGACTGTCATTGATTTATATATAGTCATATGATTCAGCTTTATGAATGTTTTGTCATTCTCAGGAATTAGCTTTTTGTTGTTGTTGTTCTCTCGGCTATCTTTCTATCATTTTGGGAACAATGTACTACATCTTTTCCTCCCTGACATTGAAAAGTAACACAGTATAGTACTTAATCTCAGGTTTTTATTATAAAATCAGTTTAAAAATTTCTTTGAAAAGATTTTCACCTTCAGGTTTCATCCATTACTTACAAGTCTATGTCTTCAGAGTTATTGTTTAATGGAAAGATCTAATTCTGAAGAGAGAATTACAAATGTCTGGCAACGAATAA
The DNA here is from genome assembly GCA_009733165.1 of Naja naja. Classification (NCBI taxonomy): domain Eukaryota; kingdom Metazoa; phylum Chordata; class Lepidosauria; order Squamata; family Elapidae; genus Naja; species Naja naja. The sequence goes on from CM019148.1 coordinate 280,527,880, forward strand.
CTCATAAGCCCAAAAAGGAATCAAAATCTTTATTCATAAAGGGCAGCTTATCATTAAGTAATAAAAAACCCTAAACTAATAATTTGTATTGTTTTTAATGTAATACCTTTAACTTTCATATAATAAATGTGAAACATGAACTATTTGCTTGAAATGGCCTCTTAAATATACAAGGTTATGTGATATAGTGAATTTTGTAAACTTTGTAATTAGTGATTTCACTTTTCTTCCTTTCCCTTGTATTTCAGAGACTTTCAGTAACTCACAATACATTTAAAAAGTAGAAACTCACGAAAAATGCAGTCCAATTGATACATCATTATTGAGTGTTAAGATGATCTTAATCATCCCCAAATGCCTTCAAGCACCATGTTTCTTCATCTGTTTGAAAATATAAATGGGCCAGAAAAGAAGCAGGAAGTGGAGGTGAAAGTAGGCTGATGCAGAAGAAAGGAAATATTATCAAAATGATTTAATCATGGGGTCCCTGAGGATGGCATTATCTCTGGGATCTAATATGATCCCATTTTCATTTCTGATTGCAACTGGAAAAGCATAATTGCAAACTCCCTACTGCAAAAAGGGCAAAGCAATGAGTGACTTGTAGGTGTATCAGTAAACACATTTATTCTTATTTATTTACAAAACACTTATGTCCTTATATGAGCAGATTGTCTGGAAGGGGCTCATAAAACTCATCTTATGCCATCTTGACAAATTTCAAGGAGTTTTATGGGGTCTAAAAAGAATACCAAAGCAAACAGACCAAAGTATATTTTCTAATAAAAACAGGCAGTCACTACAAAGATTTATTCAAATAAAACTAATACTTCCCATGGAAAGAAGACCATCTTAAATAGGAAAGTCTTAACTAATCAATCAAAGGCAACCATAGAGCATGCTATCCTGTAGGCAGAGAGTTCCACGGAGGGGACTTTGTCCCTTGTTCCTATCAGTCATGTCTCTGACACAGCTGTGACATAGGGCAGTCTTTTCATCAGAACTTAGTTTGCTGGTAGGCTAACATAATGAGCAATCTCCCAGGTTGATACAACAAAGTACCATTGAAATATAATTGTTGTCAATAGCTTTAGTCTTATCTTCAGAAGAAATGACCTGACACTTTTAACACATACAAATATCCAACAGATTTTTAAGTAGTCCTAATATGTCTTCAGACACATTGAATTTTATATGATGCGTTCTTTCACTGTCTCCAGCATGATATTGCTGAATTACAGAAAGGAAATGAAAGATAAAAAGATACCTGGTATTGATTTTGTTGATATTAAAGATGTTAATTTAAAAATTGAAAGGATACAAAAAGTAGAAATATATGACTCAGATGAACTGGCTTGAGTAGAAAAAGAATGCAGATAGCTTTTAAGTTGCAATAAAATGAACATCTGATGAAACTGAAAATTATAACATCAAAGGAATGCAGCTCAAGCAATCATTGTGGTATTATTTCAGCTCTTTTCTTGCCTTCTCCACTTCCTCCTTTATAGTCCTTTTGTCCATTTTGCAGTATATATTGTAGAAAGCACACAATATGAATCTTTCTCAGTAAACAGTGGTCTTATTTAAGTAACAACATTTGGGTAAAAAAAACCAGACCTTGTTGATGATCCAAACTCCGTCAAGGACCTTGGAATACTCATCTCTAATGATCTAAGTGCTAGAGACCACTGTAACTACATAGCCAAAAAGGCATTAAGAGTTGTTAACCTAATTCTACGTAGCTTTTTATCTGGTAATATCACACTACTAACTAGGGCATACAAAACATTTGCTAGACCAATACTCGAATACAGCTCATCAGTCTGGAACCCACATCACGTATCTGATATTAACACAGTTGAGAAAGTCCAGAAATATTTCACAAGAAGCGTTCTACACTCCTCTACTCGTTACAGAATACCTTATGCCACCAGACTTGAAATTCTAGACCTAGAAAACCTAGAACTACACCACCTTCGGTCCGATCTAAGTATAGTATATAAAATCATACATTGCAATGACCTTCCGGTCAATGAATACTTCAGCTTCAACCATAACAATACAAGAGCACACAATAGATACAAATGCAAGGTTAACCGCACCAAACTTGATTGCAGGAAATACGACTTCAGCAACAGAGTGGTCAATGTCTGGAATACTCTACCTGACTCTGTGGTTTCTTCCCCAAACCCCCAAAACTTTAACCTTAGACTGTCTACTACTGACCTCACCCCTTTCCTAAGAGGTCTGTAGGGGGCGTGCATAAGTGCACTAACGTGCTTACCATCCCTGTCCTATTGTTACTTTTATTTTTCTTACATGTATTCATTTCATGTATTCACAACTATGTTTATCCTTATACTTATTATCTTGTAAGCGATTGACAAAATAAATAAAATAAATAGATAGATAAATAGAATAGAATAGAATAGAATAGAATAGAATAGAATAGAATAGAATAGAATCAGGGAAAGAAGCAGCAAAACAAGTCTCCAAAAATATCTGTGATTTTGTTGGCAATAGTTTAGCAATAGTTTATTCATGTGCATGTAAAAGAATGTAGAGCTGGCCTTGGGGAAGCTTTGAGATTACTGTTAAGGGAGGACCTACAGAAATGATTAGATAATTCTGAGAAACAGAAGCATGAGAAAAGAAATTCAGAGCAACCTCCACCTTGATTTTGCTTAGCATAAGGTGGGGCAGGCTTTCAAGATTCTGTTAGTCTATTCTACAACAATAAAGAACATTCCTGTAATCCTTGGAGTGTCTTGTTTCTTGACTAGTCTTCTTCAGTGGGCTGAGAGTACAGAATGAGTTCAATGTGTTAGGCTGGTATTCATCAATGGAATATCCACATATATAAGCTAAAACATACATCCTGCCCATCCTTGTATTTCCTCCATGCTTTCTAGCACTATTGAAAACTATAGGATAGTTTTCCTAACAAAGCACAAGTTAAATACCCAACAGGGGAATCAGTAGAAATGTTGCCCAACAAAATGAAACACTTTGAGTAGTAGGTAAATATTCCTGAGGAAACCTGTTCAAATGATATGCTTAAGTATTGAGGAGTTGTGGACAGCTTGTCTTTAAATCAGGTTACTGAAGAGTTGATTGTGCACCATCCTACACAATTGTCTGTTGCAAGTTTTTGCATAGAGATGAATGTATTACCTGGAGTTTAGCTTAGGGAAGCCTTCATATATATACAAAAGCTTACACAGCAGACAATTGTGCCATATCCTTGTACTTACTGACATTGCTGTGTGACATTTCTAAAGGGTTGTGATTACTTCTGTACTGTTGTATGCTAGAATGTATTTGTCAAACAGACCTTTACAACACTTATATGTGGAATGCATTCAAAGCAGAGAGGATAAATAACATAAATTCAGATGGATGGGAATGGCTTTTTGACACATTTCGTAAAATAAGCACATTTGTTTACTGTGCAAAGAATATAACATATCACTTTTGTGACATTTCAAGCACTTTTCCTACTCTGTGACTGCTTTAATTCCATTTCTTGATTTATTACATATTTACTTCTGATAAACCTACGTATCAGCTACCTCTAGGTTGCTATGTTGTAACAATTTGTGTGATTTAGGAGTACATTTTAATAATCTATCAGCTAACATCAACTATTTACTGACTTTTTCTTTGAAAGAAAAAACAAAAATTATTTTCTTTTAAGTATGTAATTCTACTCATGAAAGTTATCTCCTAAGGCTAAGGTGAACATCTCAAAAATTATTCAGAAGCATTTCAGACATATTCCAAGCATGAGGATATCTTTACAATTCAGCAGCCTCAGAAAAGAGCCTCTGTTTTAAGAGTCAGATTAACAATACCTTAGGGCGGCACCATGTATTTTTTTGGAGGCACTGAAAAAGACAGACTGCTTTAATGAGAATTGCCATGCTTGTTAAGGGTCTGAAATAATTTAGTTTTAAGCATGCATAGCCTTATTACTTACAATTGCCCTAATCATTAGAACTGTACAATGCTTCAAATTTTATTCCCAAAAGGCACTTCCAAAATACTTAGGAATCTGAAAGTGACATCTATTGGTGATTTTAGGATCCTGTGGTAGTTGCAGAGAGTAATCAGTTGATTATGGGGAAAGATGCAGCTGTTTTAAAATGTTGCAGAGAGGTTCTAAGTTTATTCTTCCCATATGCTAAATCACCTTTTGTAGCTTAGACAATATTTTAGCCATATTTGTTTCCTACCTTTGCAAACTCTATAAGTTGCAGTTTTCTTAGCTCCATTTGACACTGGAATTTTTTATTAGAACTTGTTTAATCAGTTGTGAAATGAAGTCTGAAAGATCTCCAGGGCTTGAAAGATGTCTAAGTTAATTGGGAACCTTTCAGGTACAAAAAAGGAAAGGAATATCATGGCTGAAGCGTACATAAGACCTTCTGACAGCATAATATGAATATTCTGGTGTGCTTTCATGAATGAAAGTTCCTTTCCTCCTCTGTAAGCACAAGATGAATACTAATAGTGTTATGAAACTGCTGGGTTGAAATGGAAGGAAGTGCTTTTGTGGAATAAAGAATAGCAGCTTTCTTCTTCTCAATTAATTTTACTATAACAGAAATTTGTGACACTTAATGAACAATGAAGTTTGTTATGCAAACACCTTCTAGCTGAACATATGAATAATCAACACCAGAATAGCATTTCATGCTTACTTTCTTTCTCTTAGGAGTGCAAAGAATAGCTTTGAGGCTGCTGTACTTGGTGCAAAACAGAACAAAAACAATAAAGGAAATAATTTTGGAATATCCAGAAAAGGAGATATTCATTCACAGATGGTGAAAGGTATATATGAGTTTAAATCAGCTTTTTAAGATATGTCAATCATTTCTCACATGCATTTCATTCATGGCTGGCCATAAAAGAAATACATTGTTATATGTATAATGTAGCTTTCCCCAATCAGGCATCATTTGAGTGTTTTGGGACTACAACTCCCAGAATTTTTTGTTGAAATGCACTACTTCCTTTGTCATACAGAGCACTGGGACCTATGGAAATGTTTTCCTCAGCATAATGGAAAATGATGACAGAAAAATGATAAAACATCTCTTCCTTTTCCTTGACATCTATGTTGAAGGCAATTTAGGAAACCCTCAGAAGTATATACAGTGTTCACAAGCAATCTAGGGTCCAAGAATGCAGTCCAGGGATAAAAAGGCAGCAGAAGTGAAGATTCCAAATCCCCCAAAAATATCAGATTTACTTCCATGCTCACTCTTCTCATTTCATTGCCACTTTAACAAATTCTGTATAACCAATGTTCTCCTGTATTTATAGAGAAGTCCAAAGAGCATATTAAAAGTAGAGAAACTGAACTGAACAATATCTCTTGATAAAGATTGCCTGTTGATTTGTCAAAGTTAGCATTCATCACAAGAATATTCCTATGAGTACCTTGAAGAAAATAGTGAACATAAGATATAAAAACCTAGTCTTAGGTTGCCGTACAATTGGAAGATCTAATTCCAATTATTCTATGCACTTATAAACTTTATATGACTGAATTAGTAAATTCATATAAGCTTGAAAGTTGAAAACCCTTCTTGGCAATATAACTCAAATTTCTTTCCTTTAGTGCATGCAAATGTGCTGATAGATAGATAGATAGATAGATAGATAGATAGATAGATAGATAGAAGAAAGTAAAAAAATCTTATATAATATTTAAGTGATTTTTCTAGCATGATTTCAAAAGCATAAAGGATTTCTGTAATTGAATGCTACTTAAAGTTGGATACAAAAATAAACTCTTTTAAAATGAAGCTTAAAAAGAACAGGAGTAATTTATCTTTTCAGAACAAGATAGAAAATAATCATTTGAAGACAGCCTCAATCATTTTAAAGTAGATAGGAAATTAAATAGTTGTTCAATACTGATTTAAATTTAATAAGTAATTTAAGAGTTGAAAAAAGTTTTTCTATAAATATTTTGGATAGTATTCCTGAACTCTCAATTCTTCTTATGTCTCTTACATAGAATATTTTGTATTCAGTCAAGAAAATATTAGCTGTATTCCTCATATTTGTTGTTTTTTTAAACTGAACATTTCCCTTCCTATTTTAATCAACTGATGGGTCATCAGTTTGTCATGGCATATGCTCAGTATGAATCTTGTTGCCCAGCAACACTTAGCAACCCAAACTCTCTAGTTAGTTGTCCTTTGCATTTATTTAATAGAACATAATCATGTCAACAAGTATTCTTGACACCCATTATTTCTAACAGAATCAATTTTCCTTTTTAATAGGCATTCTTCATGATAAATCCCATCAGGTACTTGAGGACAAAAGAAAAGCAGAATGACTGAAAACCTTTATTTTACAAAAAAAGAAATGTAGAAATTGAAATCAATTAAATGTATTAGGTATAATGTATAATTAGAGTAATTCTAATAGCACTATTATTGAATTGAGTAACATATAAGAATTTTAATTCTGTGGTTTTTATTGTTCCCGTTCATTTTTCTGGTTTTCAGAAAAACAAGTGTGATTGTCTTCATATAAAAAGCAGTTTTGATTTCTCAGATGGGTTATTATTTTTAATTACTAAATTATTAACCATTTATTTATTTTAATTTATTTTATTTTGTCAAGCGATTATTAGATAACAGGTATAAGTATGAACATGGTTATGAATACATGAAATGAATACGAATAAGAATAAAAAGAAACAATAGGACAGGAATGGTAGGCACTTTGGTGCGCTTATGCACACCCCCTACAGACCTTTTAGGAAAGGGGTGAGGTCAATAGTAGACAGTCTAAGGTTAAAGTTTTGGGGGTTTGGGGAAGAAACCACAGAGTCAGGTAGAGTATTCCAGACATTGACCACTCTGTTGCCGAAGTCGTATTTCCTGCAATCAAGTTTGGTGCGGTTAACCTTGCATTTGTATCTATTGTGCGCTCTTGTATTGTTGTGGTTGAAGCTGAAGTATTCATTAACAGGCAGGACATTGCAATATATAATTTTATGTACTATACTTAGTTCAAACCGAAGGCGGCATAGTTCTAGGTTGTCTAGGTCTAGAATTTCAAGTCTGATGGCATAAGGCATTCTGCAATGAGTAGAGGAGTGTAGAACTCTTATTGTGAAATATTTCTAGACTTTCTCAATTGTATTAATATCAGATATGTAATGTGAGTTCTAGATTGATGAGCTGTATTCTAGTATTGGTCTAGCAAATGTTTTGTATGCTCTAGTTCAGTGGTTGCCAACCGCTGGGCCGCAGCCCACTGGTGGGCCATGAGAAAATTTTGGTGGGCCGCACAGAAATCTCACCTCCAGAGCACCCCCCAAAGCAATTAATCCAGGCTGCGCAGAAACACAAGGCTGCACCACCCACATGGCCTGCAGGAACCCTCCCCACCCACTCACTTCTTACCTGGCAAACTTGCCTGCTAAATTGCTATTTTTCCTTTTTCTGACCATCAGCTGTTCTGCTGTGCTAGGAGATTTAGATTAGCTAGGAAGCAGGAAATGGTTGGATATCTTCCTCTCTAGCTAGTCTTTAGATCTTCAGCTCTGCTTTTAAGCACAGCCAAACCTCCCTTAGGACTGAAGGTTCTATTATTCAGTGCAGACTCATGGCAAGTAAATATTATGTGACAGACTGAGCTAGCCAATGGCAGATAGATAAATCTCTGAATAAATCTGTGATTCTGTGAGCAACGCAATCTGCCTGCCTGCTTTGCCTGATTTTGGGTAAAAGTTGTTCTTTTTTATAAAAAAATTCAATATTTATGTAAATATTTATAATATTTACATACAAGCCATGCCCTGCCAGTCACATGACCACCAAGCCACACCCACAAATTAGGCCATGTCCACAGAACCTGTTAGTGGTCCCTGGGATTTAAAATTATGAATTTGGTGGTCCCTGAGGTCCAAAAGATTGGCGACTCCTGCTCTAGTTAGTAGAGTGATATTACCGGAGAAAAAGCTATGCAGGATTAGGTTTACAACTCTTAATGCCTTTTTGGCTATGTAGTTATAGTGGGCTCTAGCACTTACATCATTTACTGCAAGGTCCTTGACAAAGTTTGGGTCATCAACAAGGTCTTGACTATTCAGCTTGTATTTTATTTTCTGATTTTTTTTTGCCAATATGTAAGACAGAGCATTTATTTGTTGAGATTTGAAGTTGCCATTTGTTTGACCATTCTGACACATAGTCGAGGTCTTTTTGAAGAGTAGCAGTATTGTCGGTGGTGTTGAATAGCTTTACATCATCAGCGAAAAGAACGCAGTTACTCTTAATATGATCACAGAGGTCATTTATGTAGAGTATGAAGAGAGTTGGTCCTAGAATGCTGTTTGGGGGACACCACTGTTGACAGGTACAGGATTTGATAGGACGCTCCCAATTTTGACAATTTATTATTATTATTATTTATTTAGACTTGTATGCCGCCCTACTCCCGAAGGACTCAGGGCGGCAAACATACACAAAGATATACAATAAAACAAATAAAAACAAGTCCAAATTACTAAACAACAAAAACAGTAAAATTGCAAATAGGCAAACATTGTTAAAACTACCCTCCCCATGGTCAGTCCAGGCCGGCCTGCTGAAACAGCCAAGTCTTCAGGTCTCGCGAAGGAGCGGAGATCAGGGGCCAAACGCAGATCCGCGAGGAAGCTGGTTCCACAGGCGGGCGCTCCCACAGAAAAGGCCCTAGCTCTGGGAACCGCCAGCCGACAATGCCTGACCAACGGTATTCCCAGAAGGCCCCTCCTATGGGAGCGCACGGGCGATTGGACTGTGATGCAGGCAGGAGGCGTTCCTGCAAGTACCCTGCACCCAAGCCATTAAGGGCTTTATAAGTTGTTACTAACACCTTGAAGGAAACCCGGAGGCAACCGGCAACCAATGCAGGTCGCGAGGAGGGGTGTAACATGGAGTATCGGGATACCCCCATCACAGCCCACGGCCGCATTCTGCACCAGCTGCAACCTCCGAGTAATCCGCAAGGGAAGCCCCATGTAGAGAGCATTGCAGTAGTCGATTCTGGACGTGGCAGCGCATGAGTGACCGTTCGAAGGGCATCTCGGTCCAGGTAAGGGCGAAGCTGGCGAACCAGCCGAACCTGGGCAAAGCCCCCTGGCCACAGCCCCCACCTGCTCCTCCAAACTGAGCTGTGCATCCAGGAGGACGCCCAGATTCCTCGCCCTATCCACGGGGTAACACCTCCCCCATGACCAAAGATGGCACATCCACTGAACACCGAGATGCCGGTAAGAACAGCCACTCAGTCTTGGCTGGGTTGAGTCTGAGCCTGTTACTCCCCATCCAGGCCTGCACCGCCTCCAGGCACCGGGACATCACCGAGAGAGCATCACTGATCTGGTCTGGGGTGGAGATATACAACTGGGTATCATCTGCATATTGATGATACCTCACCCCAAAACCACGGATGATCTCACCCAGCGGTTTCATGTAGATATTAAACAGGAGAGGTGAGAGAACCGACCCTGAGGCACCCCACAACTAAGGGGCCTCGGGAGGACCTCTGCTCTCCCGTCAACACCGACTGCGAATGGTCCGAAAGGTAAGAGGAGAACCACCGTAACACGGTGCCCCCACTCCCAACCCCGGAGCTGCAGAAGGATACCATGGTCGATGGTATCGAAAGCCGCTGAGAGATCTAAAAGGACCAGGACAGAGAAAAAACCCCTGTCCCGAGCCCTCAAGAGATCATCCACCAATGCGACCAATGCTGTCCCGGTGCTGTGTCCGGGCCTGAAACCCGATTGGTACAGGTCAAGGTAATCAGTTTCCTCCAGGAACAGCGGAAGCTGCTGAACCACCACGCTCTCAACAACCTTCGCTTTTTAGCGAAGGTTGGAAACTGGACGATAGTTATTCAAAATGGTTGGGTCCAGAGCAGGCTTCTTAAGGAGGGGTCTCACCACCGCCTCTTTCAGGGCGGCAGGGAAAACCCCTTCACTCAAGGAAGCGTTGATAACTGCCTGGAGCCAACCACGTGTAACCTCCCTGGAGGCATAAACCAGCCAGGAAGGACACGGGTCCAATAAACACGTGGTGGAGGACAGCCTCCGCATGATCCTGTCCACTTCATCCAGGGAGACAGAGTCAAACTCAACCCAAACAGGATCCACAAGACTCATCGTCACGCCATCATCAACATCCTGCCAGTCAGAGTCCAAGCCGGCCCGAATCTGAGCGACCTTATCCGCCAGATGTAAACTAAAATCCTCTGCTCTGCCCCGTTACCTGTTACCTGTTTGACAGGAATGCTTTTATCCAGTTATGCAGGTGTATACCATAAGATTTTATGATTTTATGAGATACCATAAGATTTTATTTTATAGTAGTTTGTCATGTACCACTGAATCAAAAGCTTTACAGAAGTCTATGTAAATTGTGTCAATTACTTTGCCTTGATCAAGTTGTGTAGTCCATATATTTTTGCAGTGTAAGAGTTGCAGATTACAGGATAGTTTTGTTCTGAAACCAAATTGTTTGTTAGAGAGTAGGTTGTTTGTCTCTAAGTGGAGGATAATGGATTGGTTAATAATTGATTCCATGACTTTACAGGTGACGCAGCATAAAGAGATTGGTCTGTAATTTTCAACTAGGCTGGGGTCTCCCTTTTTGAAGATGGGATGACTGTGGCTAGTGACCATAGGTCTGGCAAGGAGCTGGTCCTAAAAGATTTTTCAAAGATTATGCTTAGAGGTTCGGCTATGGTAGTGGATAGTCTTTTTAAGAAGTAGGCACATATTCCGTCCAGTCCAATAGATAGAGATGGTTTTAGATTGTGTAGTGCTTTTTCAACATTGTGTTCTATAAAATTGATATGTATTAGATCATTGTAGATGTCTGTGGTTCGACTAGGAAATGTTGGGCATGAGCCATTGCTGTTTACAAATACTGAGCCAAAGAATATGTTAAAGAGGTTGGCTTTAATGGTGTCATCATTGCAGTCTTTACCATTAGGTCCTTTCAGGGGTGGGATGGACCTTGAGTTTTTTAGTTTGTTGTTTACAAAATTGTAGAAAGCACAGATGGAATTGGTGCGTAGAAGGTTTTCCTTTTGTGATAATTGGTGCATTCAGTCTTTATTTGGTGGCATAAATTTTTGTGTCAGCTTTTAAAGTTGGCACTCTGACCAGATTTGTTTTCCGCCAAAGGGATTTCTTTTTGGCTTGGAGCTTTCTTATTGTTATGGGTAATTTGTTTTTCCTGGTTTTGGGAGTTGTTATTGGTACATATAGTTTGATGACTCTCTTGACTTCAAGTAAAAATATGTTGTAATGGTCTTCAACAGTATTGCATCCAGTGAATAGAATTTGCCAGTCAAGAGATGAAAGATCACTGTCTATAAGTTCATAGTTGCCTTTTTTGAAGTTATAATTGGGGATCCTATCGTTATGGTGATTTTTGTGTGGATGTATGTTGAGACAAAAGTAAATCATGCTGTGGTCGCTGTTGGAAAATGGTTCATTAATTTGTATTCTGTAAATTGAATTCAAACTGTTGCAGAAGATGAGATCAAGGCAGTTGTTAAGTCTAGTGTTGGTTACTAGTTCCAGTCCCAGATTTGTTACAGCACTGTAGAAGGTTGCATGTATGGGTACAGTTGTACATTTGTTTAGGATCCAGTTAATACGAGGTAGATTGAAGTCACCAAGAAAGATAAAAGCGTGTGGGCAGGATGTTGCCCATGTTAATAGTGAATTTAACTTGTTTACATGTTTGATGTCATAATCAGGGGCTCTGTAACATAGTAAGCAAGCTCCTGGGTAATTTGGATGTTTTTTAGATGTAGGGATTTTTTATAAAAGATAGCAACATCTACGGATTTCATGATCTGATCAGTAACCATGATAATCTCTTTTCAGGGAGTCAGGGAGGGATGCGTTGAGCCATGTTTCACAGACAAATATGATGTCAAATTTAGCCATATTTAGTAAGAGGAGAAATTCAGGTATTTTATTTACAAGGCTTCTTGCATTGAGTAGCTTGCATTTAAGGCCAGTTGTAGTTGGAACTGAGATAGTTAGGGGCGGGTGTGCCTAGTTTTGGGTGATGGTGGATTGGATGAAGTAGGGTTGGATGCTGAGTTGTGGGATGTGTGACTTACTTTTGATACAATCAGCACAGTAGTCAATGTGTAGGTCCTTCTCTCCATTGTCTAGACGTTTTTTGAGTTCTGTGCGGAGTTCACGGGAGCAGATTCTTTGCAGTATGGATAAGTCTGGTTGTGAGCGAAGTTTGTTATGGGTGGTATTGGTTTTAGCAATGGTGTTTATTGTATGAATGAATATCCATTTGCTGGACTAATTTTTGCAAACAACTCTACAAAATCTTGGGGCCACAGAGCCATCATTTTATTTGAACTCAGGGCCATCTCTGGTTATTTCAATGATATCTTCAGGAGAGCTGTTTGTTGTATTGGAGTTGCTTATGATGTTGCAAACTTTGGTGATATCATCTGATTCATTGGTGTCTTCAAGACCAAATAAAATGGCATTTGGATGTTTCTGATCACATTCCATGATGTCTCTGATGAGTACGGGGATATCATTTGTGGTATTATTTGATGGGATAGTGATTATTTGTGGCTGTGGTTTGGTGGTCATTTTTTTGTTGTAGTTGTGATTGTAGTTGAGGTAGTAATTGTAGTAGTGGTTGTTGAGTTGGGATTTGATTTTGAGCTGATAGGTATTCATTTATCTGTGCTGTATTTTTTTTTCCAAGAGAGATTAGGCTTGCTTGTATAGTTGTTTCAAAACGTGTTAGTAAGCATTCTTCTACTGAGTGCATGAATGATTCTATGCTTTCAACTCTGTCAGACAGGGTACTTAGTTTGTTTAGCTTAGGTAAACATGACGGACATAGACAAGGAAATGTATCTGATGTTTTTAGGAGATCACCTAGGCTTTTGGTTAAATTTAAGCAGGCGAAGTAGGCTTGATTGTCACATAGGTGGCATTTAATATTGTTTTTGCTTTCATTGATGGTTTCAAGACATTTGAAGCATGTGCAGGAGTCTGGGAGGTCATTGGTAAAGATATGTTTTTTAACTTTTTTAAATTTTTTACTGTATGTTTTTTATGATGTGAGCCGCCCTGAGTCCCCAGGGAGATAGGGCAGCATATAAGACCAAATAAATAAATAAATAAATAAATAAATAAATAAATACATACATACATACATGCCGTGGATCCCGGATGGCTCCTTGGTACTCAGAGGAGCTCCGGGAGATGAAACGTCATCAGAGGGGCTTAGAGAGCAGGTGGAGGGCCACCCGCTCCCAGGCCGATCGAACCCAGTTAAGAGCCCATATTAGGACTTACCTGGGAGCTATGAGAGCGGCGAGAAGGTCCTATCTCTCCGCCCTCATAGCGTCCGCAGATAACCGCCCAGCCGCCCTGTTCCGGGTTACGCACTCCCTCCTTTGTCCAGAGGAGGGAGCGGACCCGTTGCGGGGAAGGGCTGAGGAATTTGGTCAATATCTGTCAGATAAGATTGCTCGAATTCGAAGCGGGTTGTCCTCTGATTTGCAGTGGTCTGAGGAATGGGATACAGGTAGTCTGGCCATTACGTTCTGGGATGAGTTTGATCCTGTCTCCGAGGATGAAGTGGACGGGATTATGCGGCGCCTGAGTTCCACTACATGTTTGTTGGACCCGTGCCCTTCCTGGTTGGCTTATGCCGCCAGGGAGGTCACCTGCGGTTGGATCTGGGCAGTTGTCAATGCTTCATTAAGGGAGGGTGTCTTTCCTTCTGCCTTGAAGGAGGTGGTGGTGAGACCCCTCCTGAAGAAGCCTGCCCTGGATCCAACCGTGTTAGACAACTTTCGTCCAGTCTTCAACCTTCGCTTCCTGGCGAAGGTTGTTGAGAGTGTGGTGGCTCGACAATTTCCACTTTTCCTGGATGAAGCGGACTACCTGGATCCATGCCAATCGGGCTTCCGGCCTGGTTTCAGCACGGAGATGGCATTGGTCGCACTGATGGATGATCTCTGGAGGGCACAGGACAGGGGTTTCTCCTCTGTCCTGGTCCTATTAGACCTCTCAGCGGCTTTCAATACCATCGACCATGGTATCCCTTTGCGACGCCTGTGGGGCTGGGGGTGGGGGGCACTGTTCTTCGGTGGCTCTCCTACCTCGTGGGGTGGTCGCAATCGGTGTTGGCAGGGGGGCAGAGGTCAGCCCCGAGGGCTCACTTGTGGGGTCCCTCAGGGTCGGTCCTCTCCCCTTTATTCAATATCTACATGAAACCGCTGGGTGAGATCATTCGTGGTTTTGGGGTGAGGTATCATCAATATGCTGATGATACACAGTTATATATCTCCACCCCAAACCAGATCAGTGATGCCCTCTCCGTGATGACTCGCTGTCTGGATGCGGTACGGATCTGGATGGACGGAAACATGCTTCGACTCAACCCGGCCAAGACTGAGTGGTTGTACATACCGGCATCCCGGTCCAGTTTGGAATGTCCATCGTTGACCATAGGGGGAGTGGTGTTGCCCCCTGTGGATAGGGCGAGGAATCTGGGGGTCCTCCTGGATGCATGGCTCCAGTTGGAGGAGCAGGTGGGAGCCGTTGCCAGGGGGGCCTTTGCCCAGATCCGGCTGGTTCACCAGTTCTCCCGTTCCTGGACCGGGATGCCCTGCGTACAGTCACTCATGCCCTTGTTACCTCGCGACTCGACTACTGCAACGCTCTCTATTTAGGACTGCCCTTGCATACCATCCGGAGACTGCAACTGGTGCAAAATGCGGCGGTGCGGGTGGTGATGGGAGTTTCCCAGTTCTCCCATGTTGCCCCCCTCCTGCGCTGCCTACATTGGTTGCCGGTTGCGCTCAGGGTGAGATTCAAGGTTTTAACTTTAACATACAAAGTCCTACATGACATGGGTCCTTATTATCTAAGGGAGCGACTACTGCCGACATCGAACACTAACCACCCTGTGCGAGCTCATAGACAGGGACTCCTTGGGGTCCCGTCAGCTGGGCAATGCCGGCTGGCGGTCCCCCGACAATGTGCCTATTCTGTCGCGGTCCCTGACCTCTGGAATCAACTTCCCTTGGGGCTCCGCCTGGCCCCTGACCTCCGCACCTTCCGCCATGACCTGAAGGCCTGGTTGTTTAACCAATCCAGGCTGTGACCCCTGGGTGGGGTGGTTTTTAGTTTTTGGATTGTTTTTAAGGTTGTATTTTGTAATTATGTTTTGGGGCTGTTTAGTTTAATTCTTTTTTAAGTATTTATTGTTATTGTTCTTTTAACTGTGAGCCGCCCCGAGTCCTCGGAGATGGGGCGGCATATAAGTCCCACTAATAAATAAATAAATAAATAAATAAATAAATAAATAAATAAATAAATAAATAAATAAATAATTCCTTTTTTGATGTTTGGTGGAGGGTTTGGAGTTTTTGGCTGGCATGGTCAATGACAATAGTACACTAAACAATTACAATAGCTAAATTAATATGACAGGTAGACAGTGACTTAATGAATGTTGGTAATTAATATATGTTAATTGATGAGTTAGAGAACAAATCAATAGTAAGGTTACCTATTACTAAAAAAATCAATCAACTAGATAATCAATTATACAGTATTAAATCACAATCAATAAATCAGTAATTAGTGGTCATTTAACAATTAATTATTATACTATTAAATGATAAATGGAGCTTTGTTAGTGTTTCGTGGAAGACGCTTTAATCAGTTACCTTTCATTAGATCATGGGGATGTTCCAATCAGCTGCTTGGATTGTCAATATGCGAGTTCTCATTCCTCTAAACAGGATTTAGAATTCACATTCCTCTAAACCAGAGATGGGGACTATGGCCCCTTTATGATTTGTGGACTTCAATTCCTAGAATTCCTGAGCCAGTCATGGTGGCTAAGGAATTCTGGGAGTTGAAGTCCACAGTTCATAAAAGGACCATAGTTCCCCACTTCTGTTCTAAACCATCATAGTATTTGTTTCTTGAGTGTTTCATTTTTAGATTCACATTTATCTGATCAGGAACTGATTTTTTAAAATATAATGAAATTTCATTTAAAAATGAGGTGATTAAGTGATGGCAGAGTGGTGCATCTGAGTCCAAGATGCATATATTCACTGGAAAGATGCTTGAAGACAGCAATACTAAACCTAATGTTGCATACTATCAGAATAGTAACCTCAGTTGTACAGTTTGGTAGAAATTAAAAAATAAATAAGTTTTAAAAAGCTTTGACATTGTAATTTCTGTAAACTAAAACCCAGTAGGAGTTGCATATTATTCATTTACAGTATTGCCTACAAAGCAAATGCCTGTAAAGAAAAAGCACAATGATGGTGAAACTCTTTTCTGAGTTTAGGGAAATTTTGGAATGCTTCCTTATTGTTTATTTCCACCTCTGATGTCTTTATACATGTCATTGTAATGCTATTTCTTGTCTCTTCTAATGTCTTTTTGAAGTTCTTTGTTCAGTTCTTTCCTAAGACCCTAAGAAGAGTTTTGGTTACTCTTCTCTTGTTGGCAATTTCTACTGTTTGTTCAGACATCTGGTTTGCTTCCTTCTGTTTCTTGGTCTTTGGAACCCTGTTTTCACATTCATCCTTAACAATTTCTTTTATTTCATTTCACAGTCCCTCTGGCTCCCTGCTAATGAGATTCAGGACTTTAAAGGACTTCCTGGTGTTGTCCTTGAAAGATCATGTTCTGTCAATAAAACCCACCAATCTCCTTTTTTTCTCTATCAATAGATGAATGTCTAAATGTTAAATTGGGATAATCATCATATTAAAGAGTTGCTGAAATGTCTAATTAATAGTATTCAGTCACTGAATGCATTATACACAAGTAGCATCTTTGCCAAATCTATGCTGGCTAAAAAGCAATACTATTCTTTGTTTTTCATGTACTAGATAATATACAATATGATTTTCTGATTTGAAATGCCCAATTCTAATGCATTTCAATTTGCTCTTGCTTCAGGTGTCAATACATGATTCCTTTCATCTTTCACCATGTTGAATTTTCTTATATTCCAGATCCCCACTGTTGTAATTTCAATTTTCCTTTTTCTGCATGGCAACATCTGGAACTGGACATCTCAGAGGCACTAAATTAGCCATGTCAAAAACACAATGCTCTCCAAAATCCTCTGCTTGTCATCAGTAGTATATTGCCAAGAAAGGGGCTCATCATTCAGCATCATATCATAAATTATATTGTCTCTCTATCCATGAGGCTTTCTTGGTAAGCATTGCCTTCTCATGTGTGGTATGAAATGATGCCTTTGCCATTGTCAATAAGTCATGCTTCCAACTGCTGCCCAATATAGATGTCTAATTGCTTTAGGTGCATAGCTGGAATGACCTTTACACCTTCGATTAGCATACTGAGAGAATATATTTTCAACATATGCATCCCTCCCAAATTCTTCCACTCCCAGATTTGTTAAGGTAGCACAGCAGGACATGAAGGATTTGTAATTGTTATTAATGGAAAATAAAGAATTGTCTTATTTTTCATATCAAATACAACATTTGACAGTTGGGCATCTTCGAAGATAAAATCTGAGATCTACCAAACTTCATTTTTGTTATAAATAAATATTATTCAAAGTTCAAGAACATTTCACATTTTTCTTTCAGTAAATATATTCCCATTGTCTAAATTATAGCAAGTATTGCTCAGGATCTCATGTCATCAAGCAGCACAAATCAGAATTTCAGTTCCACATATTGTTTTATCGACTCCCATGAGGTGTTCTGCTTTTGAAGAAGATTGTCTTGTGTGACAGTCTAGCAGATGGAACATCATTTCTGGATCTGTCAGGATTTTACTGAAAGCCTCTATTTCCTTTATTATGACAATAAGTGAAAATCCAATTTGAAACTGCCTTACACTTTAAAACAATAAAAAGAAAATGTTTTCTAATAAATGACACCCCTACTGAAACAGTAACATGGGTTCATGAAAATGAAACAGACACAATAGTTTTCTCAAAACAAAATTCTTAAAAGATTATTTAACATGGGTAAATGACATACAGTAGCAATAGCCTCTCAGACAATATGCAGTAGAATAGAGTAGAACAGAACAGAACAGAACAGAATAGAGTAGAATAGAATAGAATTCTTTATTGACCAAGTGTGGTTGGACACACATGGAATTTGTCTTGGTGCAAATACTCTCAGTATACATAAAAGAAAAGATACAGTATTCCAGATCATTACACTTTCCAGTCCTACCCTAATCTTTTAATTCATTTCATTATAATATATCTCTTGTCTCATTTAGCCTGTTAAGTTGTCAAGTGGAAATCTTTTTTATTCATTCTCTAAAATGTAGCAACACATCTTGTCTAGTGATTATGAAATATTGTATAATTGTATCTTTAAAAAAATAGGTAACAATCTCGATGGCTTCACAGGGACATGGAACCAAAAGAGCAAAAGAAGTAATATTACCTGGGCACAAAAATTGCAATATTACTTTTCCAATAACATTTTTTCCCTGTGATTTCCTTCCATTGCTGTGGAGAGAAATATTTCAATAAATAAGGAATCCTGGATGGCAATCATCCACTGTGGGAAGGTGACATGATGTGGTATGATAAATTAATGAACAATAGAGATGCAAAATCAAAACAAAATGTTGCACAATCCATAGCTATGGAATCACAAAAACAACTTCTTTTAAAAGGATCTACCACTGCATTGGCTTATCTTAATTTAACATTTAAAGCTAAAGTAGATTTTACTTTTCAGTTTAATGTGAACTTGCTCAGCCTAAATTCCTGGAACTATAAACTATCTAGAATATAGCTACAAAGATCTATGTCACCTTTTTTTCCAGCCTCTGTCCTTGTGAAGTGCAAAACTTCATTTCAAATGTTTAATTTCTGATTTTTCTCAACCTCTGAAGAACCAGAAGTTCTTCTTTGCTCAGGTGAATATGAGTAACAGCAGGCATTTCTTTTTTTAATTGATGGAATTGCCCACCTCCCATTATAGGCCCTGCCTACATAAAAGCCTTAAATTCAACTGGGTAACCAAGATGTTCTCACTGGATTTGCTGCTCTATGAATAACTACTACTACTACTACTACTTGTTGTTGTTGTTGTCAAATCTTTTGATGATTCTATGGATTAGGTTTCTCCAAATCTTCTGATCTTGCACTATTTCTTTCAGTTTTTTTATGGTCTGGCTGGGGTCAGCTTTGATAGTGGAATAACAAATACCAACTCCATACTTATCTGGCATTATGGGAACGCTTTCAGATTTTTCCTGATAAAAAATATTTATCAAGAATTTTAACAGTTGACCATCTCTTGCAGCATCTCCTCCTCATGGAAGGGTTCTATAAAACACTAGAGAAGTGCACCCAAATGCTGGGGCAACTGCATTCTTGGTGGAAGCACAGGGACATAGAAACATTTTATTTTATTTTCTAAATGAAGGGCAAAGGAGTGGGTTAATTAATTCAAACTGCTTCCACTGAATAACAATGAATCCACATTAAAAACCATGGGAGCACTTGTGAATTTGACTGCAAATAATGGAGTTGAGAATGCCCATTGACACATCTGTATTTTTTTCCTACAATTCTCATAATATTTTTAGGAGAAAGTTAAAAAGAGCTTTGGTGGCTCAGGCTGTTAAATGCCTGCTCTTAAGATCCAGCTGTCTACAATTACTGTAGGCTCGAATCCCACCAGGCTCAAGGTTGACTCAGCCTTCCATCCTCTCGGGGTAGGTAAATTGAGGACCCAAGATTGTTGGGGGCAATTAGCTGACCTTGTAAAAATGCCGCTTAGTAATAAGCAGGCATATACAATGGAATGAAGGCTATTGCTGAGCGCATTGGGTTGTGCTCCAAAAAAAATTGTAAGCCACTCTGAGTCTTCGGAGAAGGGCAGCATATAAATGTAATTTTAAAAAAATTAATTTTGGCACTTTGTGTAAAAAAAATCAAGTATGGCATTTTCATATCATTTCATTTATGCCTCCATCGTATTTCACATGGGTCGAGGCAGTGCCTTTAGGAACTGCTCTGGCAGCTTCTCTATGATTAATATGACTATCAAGTTAAAGGGTCAGAGAGGTAATTTCATAGCCAGTCTCAGAGCAGCTCCTTAAGTAGGTGCAAAAGAAGTTTTGCAGCTTTTTTTCAATGACACCAAGGAGTTGAATAGGCAGAAGACTGCAGTAGAAAGACAATTGCTGTTTCTTCTCTGCTAGATATACTAGGAAAAACTGCAATCTCAGTTAACATGAACATAGGGTAAAGCCTCTCACACCGATAAGAATCCTCTCCATCTTTCTGTCTGTCTTACTTTTAAAATATTCATATAGTCAACCAGAGAGTAATAATCCTGGTCTTATGTGTGTCTATATGATGTATGGAGCATGTATGGCATGAAAGTAGCATGAAGCATAATAGAAATGTAAATGTGATTATGTCCATGGGGTATGAGGTATGAATGTATGTGTGGCCCTGACCTATTGTGTGACAAAATATGCAACCTTTGAACCAATGTTACAGGATCTAGGATCTTCTATAGCAGGAATGTCAAACTGGTGGCCCATGGGCCAGATGCATCACATTCAGGACATGCCCACCCTATCTCCATGAATGGGAAAAATGTTGCAAAATGTCATGTGATGGCAACATGATGCGGTGAGCTGACACCTGTGTTCCATAGGATCATGGAACCATGCACTGCTGGGAACAGCAGTTGTTAAAACAGATCTTTGCTTAAGTCCTCAGTTAAAACAAGAAAAAATTACCTCTAGATAACTAAACAAAGCAATCTGGTATAAAACCTAGTGTAGGCATCTTACTTTCCCTCTGAGGGATAGAGTTGTCTGCTGCCTTCAGAAAGCAGCTCAGTATTTCAGACAAGATTTCATTTCAATGGCTGCTGCATGCTCAGCATGGTGGAATGGACACACAAATAAGCCGCTTCTGGAATTTAAAGTAAGGCTGAATTCTGAAAATGATATATTGTCTTCTCTCCATTTTTCTACCCACAACAAAAGACTAAAATAAACAGCACATCGTATGTAGCATCCTGCCTTCTTATATCAACCTTATTGTGCCCCTTGCGAGGGGGAAAAATGATAAAAAGTAAACCACAGACCATCAAAAGAGGATCAGGATAGTCAGGCAGATCCTTTTCCCCATGGAATTCATCTTTTAAAGACAAAGCCCAGAAAAGCATCATTATCCTTCCATCCTTGGAGGGTAGGAGTTAAAATGAGGCAATCCTGCACATAACTTGCAGTGCAATAGAACACCGCATCCTGAGATTGATTGGTCGCTTTCCCCTCTTTTGGCAGAGATTATGGAATGAAATCTAGAGGATAGAGTTTAAAGGATGGTGTGATATTTCACATTATTGGAAGAAGTTGTTTGGAAGGAGAACACTGTGATTTAAAAAAAATAAAAGGCTGCCATGGATAAAAGCTGAACTCAGAGCAACTGTACATTGCTGTCATAGTGTTGATTAAGCCTCCTGGGGCTGTGCATTTAATATATTCCATAACTGCTGGGGTAACAAAGAAGAAAGATCTAAAGAAGCATAT
The DNA here is from genome assembly GCA_009733165.1 of Naja naja. NCBI lineage: Eukaryota > Metazoa > Chordata > Lepidosauria > Squamata > Elapidae > Naja > Naja naja. The sequence continues at coordinate 280,549,502 of CM019148.1, forward strand.
TTCACTAACTACTGTAATAGGTTACCTGCTGAAAGGCTACGTTGGACTTTAAAAAGTAACAGATTCTGCAGAGTGAGAATATTCTGAATGTCACACACAATAGAAGCTTCCCATTGCAGTAACTAATGAAATGACTCAACCATCATTATCCCATATTATCCCACAGTAACCCCTGACTTCATTTACTCAACGTGCTTCCTGTGGCGTACAAATTCATTGTTCTCAAACTTGTTCACCTTGAATTTAAAAGTTGTTATAGTAATTTTATCATTAGCTCTTCATTTTACCAATTTTGATATTTATGCCCATGTTCAACATCACATTAAGGATCCACTCTAAATTGCTTTGTAAATGGGGACACAAAGGAAGATAAAAACGGCAAATTCTTAAAAGGCAGGCAGAAAGACACAGGAAAAGCTGACTGCCTGCAAAAGGATTTCATGTACATTTCACAATAGAAAATATTTAAGCATTTCTGTTTTCTGGTCTTTAGTCATATTAGCAATGAGGCAGACGTTGCTAACTCCTAAATGATAAAAGCAAAATCTTTGTTGCTTGGACATTTCTTCAGATGATACTGTCATGTGGATAAAGAACTTCTCTGAACAAAAACCTATGTGTGTCCTTGATGTGCCTCCTAAAGTTTTTCAAAGGCCTGCCCTGAAGCCTTACTCTGACAGATGGAAACTCCAGCTGAAAGTATTGTTTAGTCAGTGTGAATTCAGTCCTCCTATTATATGCACCAAACAAAACAGGCAAATCAGTTAGGTAATCCAAAACAAAGCAAGTGGAATAATAGATTCTCCAAAGCTGTGAAACAAAAGCTGCACAAAAGAACAAGCAGGCAAAAAAAACCCTAAATTCCTTTTATCTCTTTTTCTTTGTTATACCCTTTTATCTTTTATCTTCTATTCAAAAGATAGCTTGTCCTCCCATCTTCTAGCAATGAGACTTCACATTATAATAAAACAGGAATAGTTCTCACAGGCTGCTGGAATTAATACTCCAGTAGAATTCCAGAAATTTTAAATGTCACAGAATTGTTCTTTTCAATTTCCTAAGTGTTAAGTTTGCATGAAGAGTCAGACGCGAAGAGCTTCAGTGAAGAGTTTATTAAATGACTACAGCTCGAATGGACCCGAGTTGGCTGGGCTACAGCTGCTTCTTATAGCCAGCAGCCGTAGTTGCCAGCCAATGGGAATGCAGGGTTTTTCCCGCACTATTTAAACCAATCCCATTTAACATTTTACAAGAACAGTTCAAATAAACCAATAACATTTAAACCTACATACATAACACCCCTCCCCACTAGGTTCAGTCCATACCAAACCCCAATCTATCTAATGTATTCTTTTAAATAGATGGGGCTCTTGCGTGTACATTGAGACCTTCGTGGTTCAGAAGTTTTTACATTCTCACCCAGTGAGAGGAAATGTGTCTGCTGACATTTCCCCATTGGGACTCCCTGTGAAAGAAGACCCTGTTTGACTGTTAGAATCTGGTCTCTCCTCCCAACCCATCTCCAGCCCAATGTCAGCACCCAAGTCAGGTAGATGTGCAATCTTCCACTTCTAAGGATGGATTTTGGCATTGTGACAGGTTTTGGGATAGTTCCTGTCATAATGGCTCGTTACACATGGGGATGATTCTTGCTTGCTGATTTTCCTCCTGTTCCTCCCTTCCCCTAGCATTGACATCAGGTGAGGGAACTAGAGAGAGACAATGGTGATGTTCCTGAGAGAACCTGGATCTAAGTTGATCAATGTGCCTGCTCCAGAGGAGACCATCCTCTGTTTGTACCCTGTAAGAACGAGGGCCTGTGATCTGAGTTATTTCAGCAGGAATCCACAAAGGTTCACCTATGAGGTTCTTAGCATAAACAGAATCACCCACACTGAATGTACGAACTTTGGAAGTGGAATCCAGTGGTGCATTGGGTGCATAAGTGGGATGAAGGCGGTCAAGGGAAGACCTAAGTTTCCTACCCATCAACAACTCTGCTGGGGATAAGTTATTAGATGGGCTAGGAGTGATGTGCTGAACACTAAGAAGTTTTTCAACTTTCTCAGTGATGTCCCCAGGACCCAGTTGCTGAAGCTTCTCTTTGGTAAAATGTACCATGCGTTCAGTCCGCCATTAGCGAAGGGTGCCCAGGGGCAGTAAGGGCATGTCTGATACCCTGTTGTGCTAGATAGGATTAAAAGAGGTTAGATGTAAATTGAGGGCCATTGTCAGAGACAAGAACATCAGGTAACCCGTGGGTTACAAACAGTTTTCTGAGCTGCTTGATGACAGCCTCAGTTGTGGTGGATGTCATGGGAAACACTTCTAGCCATTTGGAATATGCATCTAGTATAATAAGAAAGGTGTGCCCTCTAGTAGGACCTGCGAAAGAAATGTGAATCCTAGACCAAGGGCCCCTAGGACATTCCCATTCCTGTATGGGGGCATGAGATGGGGCAGGCCTGACCACTGGCAATTGGGACAAGATGCAACCCAGTTTTCAACCATTTTGTCAATACCTGGCCACCATACATAACTCCTGGCCAATCCCTTCATCCTTAAAATCCCAGGATGACCCTCATGTAACATTTCCAAAACCTCTCTTTGCAGTTTTGCAGGAATAACCACCCTGTTACCCCACAAAATACATCTTCTTAATACAGATAATTCAGTTTGCCTGGACTTAAAAGGTTGGGCAAGGTGAGGTAGATCTTGAAGGGGCCAACCTTTCTTAATCCAGCCTATAACAGGAGCCAACACAGTGTCTTTGGCAGTCTCTCTGGCAATTTCAGCAGCATGAACTGGAAACTTGGCAACAGTTTCTAGGAAAAAGGTGTGTGTTTCAGGTTCAAAGTCCTCCTTGTGGCAAGGCAGTGGGCAACGACTCAGTGCATCAGCATGTCCAATGTCCTTGCCAGGCCTGTGAATCAGTTTGTATGAATAAGCAGCAAGAAATTCAGTCCACCTCAGCACTCTTGGTGACAGGATAGTAGGTGTAGGTTTGTCTCCTGCCACAATGCCTAACAAAGGTTTATGATCTGTAACAATGGTAAATGTCCTGCCATACAGATATTCATGCAATTTCTTAACAGCTGCAACAACTGCCAATGCCTCTTTGTCCAGTTGGCTGTAGTTCCTCTCTGCTTTGGTCAAAGTGTGAGAGTAAAATGCAATAGGGGCTTCTCTCCCACTGGGAAGCCTGTGGCTCAACCCCCCCCCCACTCCAAAAGGGGATGCATCACAAGTCAGTACAACAGGCAAATTCTCAGAGAACTGTATCAGTACAGCATCAGACGTGATTAATACTGTTAAATGCTGATTGTTCCTTCCTCCCCCAGACCCAAACAGACTTCTTATCAAGTAATCTGTGCAAAGGTTCAGCAATGGTTGCCTTTTGAGGTAGGAACATGTGATAAAAGTTAATAAGTCCAAGGAAGGCTTGCAAATCTGTTTTGCATTTAGGTTTAGGAGCTTCTTTGATTGCTTTAACCTTGGCATCAGTAGGGTGGATGCCATGCTTGTCAATCATGTAGCCCAGGAACTCAACCCTGTCTGTTTTAAGTGTGCATTTTTCTTCCTTGACTTTTAACCCCGCTTTCCTGAATCTGGTAAGGACTTCTCTGAGTCTTTCTTGTAGCTGAGTGTCATTTTCAGCAGAGATTAACACATCATCAAAGTAAGGCACTACCCCTGGCAGTCTTTGGAGCATTCTTTCCATAAGGCTTTGAAAAATGCCTGGTGCCACGCTGACTCCAAATCGTAACCTTTTACATTTGAAGGCATCTCTATGAGTCACAATGGTTTGGGCCTCTGCAGTGGCATCATCAACTGTTAATTGTTGATATGCCTGGGCCAGATCCAATTTGGCAAAGACTGTACCCCTGCCAAGTGAATGTAGTAAATGATGCACCATTGGAACTGGATATGCGCTCTGTTGAAGCGCATGGTTCAATGTCCCCTTATAGTCTCCACAGATTCTCACAGACCCATCAGTCTTGACTGGTGTGACTATGGGTGTCTCCCACCTGGAGTGGTCAGTGGGCTCTAAAACTCCTTGAGCTATTAATTTGTCTAATTGTGCATCAATTTTTTCCTTTAAAGCAAATGGAACCCTCCTGGGCTTTAAACAATTTGGGGGCACCTTGGGATCTAGGTTGAAAGTGATAGCGGTCCCCATATACTTGCCCAGTCCTTCGCTGAAGACCTCTGGAAACTCAGACTTCAAGGCCTCCTCCCATTCAGAGTTGCTCACGTGATTGATGCCAGTCACTTCAATGCCTAGTGGCTTGAACCACTCAAGTCCCAGCAAGCTTGGGTGATCCTTGTCCACGATGGTCAGGGGCAAGGGTTTGGTGTGGCCTTTGAACTTCACGTTGAATTCTCTTGTTCCAACTACTGGAATCTTGTTCCCTTGGTAGTCTTTAAGAGTCAGTGCTTGCTTCTGGAAATGTTTCTTCTGAATGTTGGGAAGTAGCCTGTGAATAGTGTCCCATGACACCATAGATAAATAGGAGCCTGAGTCCACTTTCATTTGGCAAGGCCTTCCTTCAATGAATACCTTCACATGTACTTTTCTGCTTCTCAAGGGTGAAGAATGACCAATGGTGATTGTTTGATGAGTTTCATTCTTTCCATTTGCTTCTGAGTTGCACCCCATCTTTTCAATGAAATTGTTGGGCTTAAAATCCTTTTCAGGAATTTCTTCCTACTAGGTGGAGTTCTGGATGATTTGCAGACTCTTGCTAGGTGACCCATTTTCTCACAACGTAGGCAGATGGTGTCTAAAACTTGCATTCAGTGTGGGGTGCCCCCACAGCCTCTGCAATAAAATTCTTGCCTCTTTTTCCAGGGTCTTTCCTTTTCTTCTCCATTCTGAGTCTAAAATTCCTTCCTCCACCTCACTGCAATCTGAATCAGAGTCTATTTGCTCGCAATGGGTTGTTGTGGATTTTTCCACATCAGAATGGCTTGAGGCCTTGTTAATCTTTTTCATGGCTGCTGCTGAGGACTTGGTGGCTTCCGCTGAAACAGCTTCCTCTATGGCCTCCTTAAATGTGATCTTAGGTTTCATTAACAGTTTGCTTTGTAAGACCTTATCTTTGAGGCCTAGAACAAACCGATCATGTATGGCCTCTTCTAAGTTGGTAAAGTCACAAGCACCCCCAATGTCCCTTAAACTTGCCACAAAGTCGTTAACATTTTCGCTTTCCCCTTGATCCCAACGGTAAAATTCGTGTCTCTTAATGAGGCATGATACTTGTGGGATGTAATGGGCTCTTAAAAGCTTTTCCAAATCAGGCCATTCCATTACCTTCAAGTCTGCAGCTCCCACCAATGCCTTCGCCATCTTGAAGACTGCCGGACCGCAGTGCGTGAGAAATACCTCCCTCTTCTGCTTCTCGGGAATATCGGCAAGGTCGTTTCCTTCCAAGTACATCTGGAAGCGATCCGCATATGATTCCCAGTCTTCCGCCGCCAGATCGAACGGGGCTGGGGGGGTGTTCAGTGAAGCCATCTCGCTCTTCTGCTTGTCTTCCGCGTTGTCTCTTCTTCAGGGCAATCCCACCTTCGTCGCCAGTGTTAAGTTTGCATGAAGAGTCAGACGCGAAGAGCTTCAGTGAAGAGTTTATTAAGTGACTACAGCTCGAATGGACCCGAGTTGGCTGGGCTACGGCTGCTTCTTATAGCCAGCAGCCGTAGTTGCCAGCCAATGGGAGTGCAGGGTTTTTCCCGCACTATTTAAACCAATCCCATTTAACATTTTACAAGAACAGTTCAAATAAACCAATAACATTTAAACCTACATACATAACACTAAGGCTTGATGAAAGCATTACAGCTATGCAAAGCATCAAAGGTGTGGTTTGGTTTAATGAAGCTTCAATCAAATCACTGAAGCATATTCATTAATCAAAGCATTTTGTAATCTTTCAGGCATTTTAGCAGATTTGATGATATTTCAATTCTGAGATTGTTGTGGACAATATTCTGTAGAAGGGGCCAAATTATATTCTTATGTGGGAAATAGTGAGGTAAGTCTGAATTGTATGATATGTCACAAAAAGGAGTCATTGGCTTATTAATTCCATCATGTTAAATTTGATTCCTGTCTCTTTAGATGCAAAGTCAATATTGCTTCAGAGTCATTTATTTGATCAGGTTTCAGCTTCTTCAATATGGCCACAATGTTAATATAAAGGCATTTAGATCTGGCCTTGAGATGGCCAATTAAACAAACAAACAAACAAAAACACAATTAAGAAAGAAAACTAAGGAAAATAATTTCTTAGTCCTGGAAAGAAGACCAGGAGAAAGAAATTAATTTGAGATGTTTCCTCCTTAAGGACAGGCAGTCAAGGTTTTGGACAGCTTTTCTAAATTTTGCTAATATACCCTTACCATAATAAAGTAGCATGTCTAGAATCCTGCTGTATCCATTTCTTGATATGGCCTACTTCAAAGGGCTGACACTTAGCTTTGCAACAAACATGACTCACTCTTGCGCTGATCCTGCCAATTTTCCTGGGGATCCACTTCAGCACTCTGCATATGGGCTCAAAGCTGAGTAGTTCAATTCATAACCAAACTTTACTTTGAAATCCTGAGGAGATTTAATGACTTCATGGAGTCCAGGCTGACCTTTGTTTGAAATATTTAGATGTTGCCCCAAACTTTCATCTTTTTAAAAAATGGTAGATGGGCAAGGCTACAAATGCCACCTTTTCTGTGCCAATCTTTCTTTGTATATGTCCTGTTTATATCTGTAGTATTGTGTCTCACTGTGTCATTTTAATAAGTTGGTGTTTTTATGGAAATAACTAACAGACTATTATTATTAGGTTTATAATCTCATTTTTCTTATTTTAAAATTCAGTACGTAGAATTCCTTCCTCCATTTTCCCCCCAGCCCCAACTAGATAAAATAAACTTAGGTCAGAGACAGTGGTCAATTTGAAGACTTCTAGTGAGTTCTATGGATGAAGCTGGACTCCAAACTAGTATTCCTCAATCCTACACTTGCTGTTCAGTATTACCAGAAAAACACAATTATGACACTACTAAGTACAGCATATGTAGGACCAAACTTATTGATTACTATGAAAATTGTCATGGCATGGCTGAAAACACATCAATCGGAAGCAAGGAAGGACATCACTTTATTAATAATTATTCAATGTTTTGCCAATCCTGACATTCCAAAGTAAGAACTTTCTTTTTAAATGGTTTGTGAACTATATTGAATTTAATTTGCATATAATTGTGCTGTATTTGCATAGCACGATTTTAGCACAATTGAAGACTGTTGCCTATCTTTTTCTCATGAATATTTTCCTTGCAATAAAAGAGATGCAGGCAGATTATTTCAAAGTTTTATTTGAATGAATCTCTTGAAAACATGTAGCTCAACATGGCAGTTATTTTCCCCTCAGATTTGATATTTTTACCATTTTACGCCATTCTAACAAAAATCCCCAAACAGCTACAAGTGTTTTGATGTTTCTTTTTGATAACCTATAATAAACTTTGAAAATAATTCAAATCCAGCATGGCCTTGAATTTAATCATGCTCTTTGAATCTTGAATATTCAGCTTGAATTAAATCATGGTTTATTTGTACACGTCTAGTAAGTGTTGACATCGCATATAATCAGTTTTATAACTTCATTTCAGTGCTCCTTATATAAAGCCTGGTTCTGTCTTAAAGATTATCAACCATCACAAGCAGAATTTGCTGAATAGGAACATGGGAACTTCTATTATAGAACTGTCACCTGGCTGTGTCATAAAGAAAGGTGTTTGAAGATAGAAATCTGTCTCTAGAGAAGACACATCAGGGGCTCCACTAAAAAGAGTTTAAAATAATGGACATTAATCAAGTCAGCTCAGTAATTAATAAACACCTTGTGCCTATTTCTTTTTCCCATTAATTGTTTAAAATAAGCAATAAATGGGGACATATTTCATTCAATATTCATTGATCTGCCATGAGTAATCAGAACAAATGATTGTGACTTTTGGTTGACCCTGTATATGTATTTTTTTCTTCTGTAGACATTTCTCATTCTTGTTTCAGGTCAAGCCTCCATTATGTTAATTATGTTGTACTTCTAAAAATGACACATAATTGTATTCATCTCAGCATTGTTAATCAGAATGCTTTATGCTTGTTATGCTTTACCAGAAGTTATGTGCCAGCTTGATGCTCTGAATTACAAACAAATGTTCCATATCGATTATGGCTTTTTCGATCTTAAAATCAGAGTTTTACAAGTAATCCGCATAGACTATTCTCCAACTATGTATTATATTCCTCATTTGCAATAAGTATCATATTCGTTATAACATCTATCTTGCTACATCAAGATATAAAATTTTTGCTATGCTCAGGGTCACAACAACATTTAAGGGTATGCTATGAATGGCATTCCATAAGTAAATAAATAAATTGATGACTAGAATTCTTTTTTAACTTTAAGGAAGAAAGAATTAGACCGTTGTATAAGGTGGAAGAAGGGGCAAGGAAAGACTGAAGAGGCTTGAGAAATGATGCAGAATGAACAGAAATGATGATGAGGAAGTTAAGAAAGGAGGGCTGAGGAAGAAAGCTGGTGAGAAAAAGAGAAAACTGAGAATAATAAGGCAAGGAAAAGCAGGGCACAAGAGCTAACAAGAGGTGACAGAGCAGACAGGAGAGAGGTGTTTTGACACTGATAAGCAAAATTTGATTACTGCTATTCCTCATTCAGGCTTCAGCAGCAGTTGCAGACTGACTAAAATGCATTCCATTTCCATTCAACAAACTATGTGGCCTCTGCTTCCTTCTCAAGCAACAAATATATTCTGCTTAATAAAGTAGAGCAGAAAAGGGCAGAAAAAGAAAACACACATGTTAGTAAGTCTAGTAAATAAATAGCAGAAAAATGCAAAGGATAACTGACTAAAACATGTCCAAGATAGTGATCTCTGGTGGGTTTAGAGAACTGGGAGATGAGGGAATAGCCATCTTACTCAAACCACGCTAGATATCTTTAAAGTAACTGGATTTGCATACTTCCTGTTTTAATCATGATCAGAAATTGCTTGTTAGCTAATTTTAAGCCATAGTTGAACGTTTGGATTGACAGGTATGAAAATACCAGATGATTTTTCTTCACATCTTAATGAAATAAGTTTTAAATACAAGTTTAATTGTAGTTTAATGCAAGTTTATTATTAAAGTTTAATAATTCTTTTGTTGTTAGAATAAGCAGCAAAAGAGTAATTAGTACTTTATTTTGGAAAGCTAAAAAATGAGCAAAGGGTCCAGCTGGATATGAAATAAAATTTTAGATTCTATTATAAGAATACTTCCCATGAAAAAATGCTGCTATTTTGAATTCTTTTAAAACATCATGGCAAAAGGAAGGAAATAGAAGAAATTAAAGGTAACAATAAAAGAAGAACATTTAACTTTGACTTAAGAAAATAAAATGAAGCAAAATATTTTAATTACCTATATTGAGGGATACTTTTGAGCAAAAATCAAGACGTTTATTTCAAGAGGGTTTACCCATTCAGGTAGGCTGTGTTTAAAAGATGGCATGGGAGAGGAACAAGTTTTACCAGACAAGACACAGACTGATCTGAAGGTGGATTTTAAATTCTACGCACTATCACTACAAGAATGATATGAAAAAAGATGGTACACTGAATATTCAAAAGAAACCAGCTGATTTCTTAATTAACAAATAACAAAGAGAATGATAATTTTCCTACATTGGATTTACAAAAGAAGCTTGTTAAAGCTTTGAAGAATTTTGTGAGAAGGGACAAAGAAAAAATGAAAAGAAATAAAAATCTAGAACATTATTTGAAGGGATTAAAGATAAAGATTGTTTAAGAAAGGATTATAAAGTTGGATTATTTGATAAAGGTTGAAATAGGTTTGTTATCTCTGGAAATTAATGGATTTTTGCTAATGAAGACTGAAATGAGGTTTTGGATTTGTTCAAAGATAAGAGATTGAATATGGGAAGAAGAGATAATTTCTTGCATTTCAAGAGAAAGAGATACATTACTAAAATTAATTATACTTGAGACATCTTTTTCGTATCTTTTTTCTTTTTCTTTATTATATTCTTATTTTTTCTTTCTTTACTATTTTTCTATTTTCTTTTCTGCCACCTTTTTTATTTTTTATTCTGTTAAATAAAAAATGTTAGAGGTGGGATATGTAGGAGAAAAGACAGTTTTGAAATTATTATAGTTTCAGATTAGAAATAATTACAATGTTAGTCATAGCCCTTTGGAGAGGGACATTGAGGCTTCTTTATAGAAGTTGTCTTTGTAAGAACTGTGGAGTGTGTTTTTCTGTTTTCTTGTTTTCCTTCCAATAGTCAAACTCCTGCTAATGGGCAACACTGTTAATCAAAATTAAATATCTTTGTCATTTTTGTATACATGGTTATTATTAACAAGGTATTAATTAAGTCATTTCCCTTCGGCCCTAGCTGAATTTACATTTAAGGAATCCCATATTCAAGATTTCTGGAAATTATAACAGAATGAAAACAGACATTATGCAGACCATATGATTTTTCTGACATAGATTTGTGACTATTAATTTGAGAACTGAGAGGGAAAAAAACAGATAAAAATTTTAAGTGTGTGTGTGGTGTGTGTGGATAGAGAGGAGAGAAAGTAAATTAAAAAGGGCCAAGGAGTTGATAGGAAGTAGTTCGTATTGAAGGAAGGAGAAAATTGCTAGTCTCAGAATGCTAAAAAGTACAAGTTCTGAATGATTCAAAGAGTTGAAGAGGGAGACAAATTAATGAGTGAGACAAAATGATGAAGGATTGATCTAGTCATCACAGATTTCCAGAGGAAGAACAAGTTCCAAAGAGACAAGAAGAAACTCATGTTAGTGGTGGCTGAGAATGGTTACAAACTAAATTAATTTAAGGGGAATTTAGCAATAGCTAAAAAAAATAGCAACAGCTTATTTTTAAACATGTGCAGAAGCATTATCATTGCTGGCAGTGAAATAAGCCAGAATGGTGCAAAAATGTAAGAAATTTGAAAATTTCCCAGTGTTAGGAATACCACATTTGAGCTTCAAGGCTCTGTATGACCAGTAGCAAGAGTTGGTATTTTATATTTTCTTATCCCTCTAGTGGTCTTGGCTTGCAATTTAGATACTGTACTGTGGACAGCATAACACTGATATTTGAATAGATTCAAGAAATGATACTAAAGTTTTATCTTGAAACCAATGCAATGACCACTAGAAACATAGTTTGGACTTGTAATGGACATGTGTCAGACTAATATCTTCTGAGAAAAGTGCATGGAAATTCTGTTAAATATGCTTATGTGGATGTTGAAAAACAATATTCTCAGATAGTTGTATAACTAATTAAAAAAAACTTAAAGACACTCAGTCTGTAAGGCTTATTATGGAAATAATCTGTGCATAAGATAGCAGGTGCTTCTGCCTCAATGTGAGAAATGCAGCCAGATTTCTTCAAGAAAAATGTTCTGAGCCAGAAAAACAGAATCTATAATGAGGTGAATGAATGTAGAGGCCATATATATACATGTGTATATTGCACACTAAAGTACACACAAATATTTGTAAATTTAATTGGAAAGTTGCAGCCAAAAACCTATGTGGATTTTCATGTCTGTGATTGTGAATTTAGAACATTGAGCATGTTCATGAACTAGCAATTGAATACATGTTATATGCAGATAGTTCTCGACTTACAACAATTCACTTGGTGACTGTTCAAAGTTACATCACTGAAAAAGTGACTTATGACCGTTTCTCACACTTATAACCATTGCAGCAGCTCCATGATCTTGTGGTCAAAATTCAGATGCTTGGAAGCAAATTCATATTTATGACAATTGCAGAGTCCCAGAATCATATGGTCATCTTTTGCGACCTTCTCACAAGCAAAGTCAATGCAGAAGTCAGATTTATTTAGCAAACGTGCTACTAACTTAACAATCGCAGTGATTCATTTAAGAATTGTGGCAAGACATGTCATAAAATGGGGCAAAATTTACTTAATACATGTCTTACTTAGCAACAGAAATTTTGGGTTCTAGTATGATTGTAAACTGAGGACTAACTGTACATATCACCCAGTTACAGACTGGTTAATGCATCTGCATTTAAGTTCAAATAATCGTTTTGGAAGTACAAATGAGGTTACCCATGAACTAAAAAATGAAAGTCTTTTCTACTTGTACTTTCCAATAGAGTCCTTAAAATAATGGGGTTTTTTTTGGGAGGGGGGTTGTTCTTGTTGTTTTGGACTCATTTCTCACTTGAATCTTTTGCAATCATACTACCCAGAGCAACTTAGCAGTTGTGAGATATAGATTTGAATTTATAGCCCTTTCTTGTATCTTCATGTTATGCTGAACACCTCCTTACCTAAATGTTATCAGTGTGAAAACAAAGCTAGCACAAGCTTGTAGTTCCAGCATGAAGAACTTGGTATTTTTGCCACGCACACACTATTCTTCTTGTGTCTATAATTGGAGTTTGTGTCAGTTGAAGATATTGTTTGCTGAAGAGAAAGACTTTTAGCTGTTGCTGTATTTATGGTTTCTTCTTATGAAGAAACCATAAACATTTATTTGGATAAGACCAAATGAAATATATCGCTAAAGGACATGAAATTGCTTTGTTTATTCTCAAACACAGTTAAGTAAAGAATTAAGCATTGTTTTCTTGAGCCTCAAATGGTGTTCCTTTGGAAATATTTGGGAGATTTTTCCACACCCAAAGATACAGCTCCACCAAGGTGGACTAAATCTAAACCTGAAGATAGTGTTTGTTATAATTAATTCACTGTACCAGTGGTGGGATTAAAAAAAAAATTTACTACCAGTTCTGTGGGCATGGCTTGGTGGGCATGACAGGGGAAGGATACTGTAAAATTTCCATTCTGTCCCCGCTCCTGGGGGAAGGTTACTGCAAAATCCCATTCCTTCCCCACCCCACTAACCTGCTTTCCAGCTCTGTTCTCCTGTGCAGGGCAACAAAAGAAGACCCAGCCCATCAGCTGGGACTTGGAAGGCAGAGAATAGATGGGGACAGGGTCAGTCAGAGGTGGTGTTGCCAGTTCTCCAAACTACTCAAAATTTCCGCTACTGGTTCTCCAGAACTGGTCAGAACCTGCTGAATACCACCTCTGCACTATACTAATTAAATGAGATGAACAAGCTATACATTATAATTTATTTTTCTTTTTACACATCACACAAATACAGGATCTGGACTATAAAAATCTTATTGACAAAACAAAACCTTAGAACTTTCTGTTTCTATTTGCAGCCATTTAGCCATCATTCCTTGGCCTGGATATGGTAAGTCTAATTAATAAAACAGCATGATACAACCAAGGCTAAGCCCTAAATCATAACATCCTCACATTTCTGTTATCACCTGCTTTTGTTTGATTATCTCTTGATTTAGCAAAATAAGATAAATTCTGTCTTTTAACCTTAGTTAACAATAAACAAGCAAGGAAATTTTCAATTAAGTGTCCTCATCCATCTAAATCAGAAAAATGTTCTAAATACTGTAAAACACATTCTAGCTTAAACATTCAAGGATTCTGGTTGACCGAACATGTTTTGTCTTAATTACAATACATCAAGAGTGCAACTAAGTAAAAACTCATGCCCATAGGTGGCACCTACCACCGGCCAGATTAGCAAAAATGTATGGTACTCAGTCATCCATATGTTGGAAATGCTCAAAAGAATGAGATACTTTTTACCATATGTGGTGGGCCTGCAAAAAAAATACAGGTGTTCTGGAATAAAATTTGGTTATGGTTAGAGGAAATGTTGGGACTAAAAATTAGCTATACACCAGAGATGTTTTTGTTAGAAATAATAAAAGAGAACCTTAGTAAAGCAGACACTTACTTAAGTATACATGTAATTACAGCAGCAAGAATACTCTTTGCTCAAACTTGGAAAACAAAAGAAATTCCAAATGATGACACTATAATAGATAAGATTTTTCAATGCACTGAACTAGATAGTTTAACACTAGAATTGAAAGACCAAGATAAATTAGAATATTATAAAGTATGGAACATACTTGTTCCATACTTTATACATATGGAGGGACATGAAAAGAAGTTCATAAAATTGAAATTAGAATTTAAAGTGATATAGAAATGAAATATAAGAATAAAATCTATAATGGTCTAAATGTATAGATGTATATATATGTATATATGTATATAAATGTTTGTATTCTTCTATGATCTTTTATAAGGTACAATGTAAGGACTGACATGTATGTCAAAGAAAGTCCACCATGTTCAATATTTTTAATGTTTATTTTCAATCAAATTTTTTTAAAAAATTGGGGTGGCTAGGGTAGTAATATTTTTAATTTATTTTTGTGAATGTAGTTTATGTCTCTGTGTTTGTTTATGTCTCCGTGTTTGTTTTCTAAAATCCATGAACAGCATATTAGTATGCTCATATTATTCAGACTCATGAAAATGCTTAAAAAGTCATAGTCTATAAATTTATATAATATCATTACTATTGCAGGTCTAAATATAAAACTGAAAGTTTGAGCCTCTTGGGAGTGATTTGTATCCCCAAAGGTAACTCAGGAATACTTCTAGCAATAGAGTAAAATCAATCATTAAAAAAAGAAAATTAATAACAAAATCCCCCTCTTGCAATACTATCAAGTATGCTGTTATGCTCATATGACAAAAGTTCATTAATTGAAAGGGAATTGTGTTTCAGAAAAGCTTGGGAGAGCCGATAAGAAGATGATGAAACTAGTTTTAGGATTAAATATTAAACTTTTGTTTTCCTCAAAAAGTAATAATCTTCAGTAAATCCAAAACTAGGACAGTTTCAAATTGCTTTCCCTTAGTATTTTTTCTTTTAATTAAAATTTAGGACACCGGTGGAAAGCCTTTGGCAGTGTGCCAAATTTAGATTCAAGCTCAAATATCTTGAATATATCCAAAACAACTTTGAATTTTACAAATAACAGTGCACTACATCTGCATCTGAATGAATTTATCCCAGAGTGGACTAGGATAAATCAAGACATATTTTCTGCCATTGAGATACAGTGATTAAATCTAAACCACCTATTCTGATACATGTCCTTCATGAAGCTTTGGGTCTCTACTAAGGAAAATGAAGGTACAATAGCTTCACAAAAAATGAGGCAAGGTGTTCTGTCCTTCTATACATTAGTCTTTGTGCAGCTCGACATGCAAATAAACCCACAGATCCTCCAATAAAACAAATTGTGTTTGTAGGTCTGAATGCTTTATTGAAAGAACAGAATATGGTAAAACTGTGGAAAATATGAATACATACAATGAGAACCAAATACAAGAAAGGTGATATTGGGTTACTGCTGAACATAACAATAAATACAAGCAATCTAAATCTCACCAGTTATGCTCTGTGTGTGGGATATGGGTTTGTCCTTGGATGACCATGTGCCACAGATTAAGATGGATTCTTCTTGTAGTTCTGTATTCTCCTAATGCTAAAGTAAATGGAATCTGGTTTCCCAGTTTGAGATTGTGGGCTGATGGGAAAGAGGTTGGGTACAATATAATTGGTATTTGTCCCTCCGGCCATTAGATGGGGTTAGAGAGCAACAACAGTATATAAAAGTTATATGCTGAGGCATGAGGAGTTATTGAAGTGCTATGATAGGAAAGAAAGGATCCAGTGGTTAAGAAATTTGTATTCAAATTAAAGTGATTCTTATATTTCATATCGCCATTGGTTCCTCAAAGTATAGCATGGGGGCAGGGCACTGAGATAATCTTGAAAAACAAGAATCCTTTGTGATTACACCAAAGTAAAAGTAAAATACCTGTATATGTTTTTGTTGCTGTGAATCTTACTGTAAAATACGGGAAATGAACAGAATGACAGCAGTTGATTATAAAGCTAAACATTGGTAGGAGTTACCTAAATAAATCTCCATCATCAGCTTTTTCTTCTCTTTTTTCCAGCATAGCCGCAAAGAAAATAGGTTTTTTTCTTCCATTTACAGTTAATCTCATTACTTCCCCAACATAATTAATCTTAACTACAAAGCAGATTTAATTTCAAAAACCATTAGTCTTAAACTGGTCAGTTTCAAGAAATGAATAAGGAATATTAAATTGTGATTAAACATTATGCAAGCATTATGATAGCTTAGTGGTAGTGAAGGTAGGTGAATTATAAAAATACATCATAATTCATTTTCATGTTCAACCAAAGCTCATTTTACATATGGATATGGAAATCCTGAACATTTATATAATTTGTCATTGTTACAAAACACACTAAACTTTCCCACAATGTCCAAAGGCAACATAATCTCTCACCAATCTGTCTTTCTATATAGGCATCTGTTTGGCATGTTATTGATACATAAATAAATATTTATACTGGATTCAGATAAGTCATAGTTTATTTAATATGGATTTTGGATAAAACTCAATGTCATGAAATGCAGTTTTATCTAATGACTCATAATGGCTTTATACTTTGCATTCAATCAAAGTCAAAAAGTGTGGTTCAAATGCATGTTCATTTGACACGTGGTGCTAAACACAATTGGTTCCTAGATATTCTCAACTATGTTTGTGTCACAGAAATTGGTTGGAAATTCCTCCACATTTCACAAGATCAATCATGAAAATTTCTCCCAAATATCTACTTTGCATTACATTTGCTTTCATCAAACTGAATGAGAGTGCTTTTAAAAGGTACAGGTGAATTTCTCTGTCCTTCACTCTGTTAAATCCCTCTACATAGGTAACACTATCATAAGGAATTACTCATTCATTCTGTTCCCAGCAGATTTTAAAATTGGCTGTTCTGCATGGATAACTATAACTTCTAGTGAAAGCTAAAACTGGAATTTGAAACATCTGGTTATTTGCTGCCAGGTTTTCAGAGATTGCTAGACAAATCACTGAATTTTTTTTTCAGGGCAAGGTTTTGCAGAACAGCTTTAGCCCTTCCTAGGGCTAAAAGAAAGTGACTGACCCAAAGTAACCATCTGGCTTCAAAGCAGCCTGATTCCTGAACTGCTGCACCAAACTGGCTCTTGACATTTGAAACTAATAAGAATGTATTTCTAATTCGAAATGATGAGCACTCCAAATTCACATGGCATAATTAATTATAAAGAGGCCACCATCTGTTTGAAGAGCCACTCTGATTGAAAAGAAAAGAGGAGGCATTTGTATCCACACTAATCAGTTGGAGTTGTATGGTTATGTGAATATGCCAGTATTATACAATTAGGGTTCAAGTGATCAAAATATGACCTGACCCAATTAATAATGTGTTTTTTTTATGTAACATATTTTTGCCCCTTGGCAAAAATATTCGTAGCCCAAATTAAGGCAAAATAGCTATTGCATATCTTCAGGTACTACGGAAACTTTACAATTCTTTGCCATTCTTTGAAATTCGTAAGTATGACATGAATTCTGCATGACAGGAAATGGGCAGGAAATCTATAAGTGTCTGAACTGTTGACAGCTGCTCAGCGGGGTTTAGTCTAGTGGTTGATGAACTCTGGATGGCACATGAAGACTTCCATTCCACCCAAGCTGGCAGTTTTTGGAATTATATTGAACAGTTTTGTGAACAGTTTACTGAATTCCACTGGTTGCTATGGTAAGTTCATTGCATACATTACACAAACAATTCTTATCAGAAGGAAATCATTTCTGCTGATTTATGAAAGTGCTTTACAGCTGCGTCTGCGGTTTTATAATACTGGAGTGAAAAATTCATTAATCAATCTCACTTGATAGGTATGTATGTGTGGAGTGGTTATTCTATGTCTGAAATATGTCGATCAGTGCATCACTTCACACAGTGCACAGGGATTTTCAACTGTAGAGCTGGAGCCAATTGTGAGTCTTTGATTTGTAATTATAGAAAATAGACTTACCAATGCATGTTTATCCATGTACTCTTTAATGCATCACAAAAACTAATTTATTAAATTAAATTAAAACAAAAGAGTGTGAATCACTGTTGGAAGGAACCTTCAGATGCTATACCAAAGCTGACATTTCTAACTAATTAGGCTATGTCTATGGCTAGTTTTATTGCTGAACTTTTTACTTTATTTATCATATGGCAATGTTACATTAGCCAGAAAACTACAATGCTAATACAGAGTAATCATTTCTTTGTCTAAGACTGCTAGCTCCTGGTGGAAAGTGACTCTGAGGGAGAGGAGGAACAGCCGACAGGGAGTGGAAGTGTGGATCTGGAGGTTCAGCAGTCAGAGGAGGACCCAGGTCCATCCCCTACGCATCCTATGGCATGCAGGAGGAGAGGATAAGGGAGAGATGTGGTCTACTCTGGAGGAGAGGCCCTTGATCCTCTTCATGGGCTGCAGCTGTGACAACTGAATAAGAGTATGGACCTGCGTACTGGCGAACGCTGGAAACAAAGCGTGTACATATCTCTAGTTTATAGTTCCTCTCTGAGTTTGGTGTCCTTCCCTGTGTATGTTATCTGTGGATATCCTCCAGCCCTTATCTTGCCTGGTTTGTGTTGCTTTTTTCCTTCTTCATGTAACTGTTTGTGTGGGAGTTTTTTTGTCTTCCATCAAAGATATTCGGAGCTTGGAAGCAAAGTGAAGGAATAAAAGGGGCTTCACCTGTTTTTTGTGACTGTGTTTGTTTTGTATCCCACCTTGGATCATCACACTCTGCTTGGTTCATGCTTGCACACTGTTTATCTACTTGCATATAACATGCTTCTGAACTACTAGGCAGCCAGAAGCTCAGGCAAGTAATGGGAGCTCACTCCTCCATGCAGTGCTAGGACGTCAACTGCTGGAGCAAAAACTATATCCAATGTCATTAAGTCACTGAGTAACCGCACCTCTTATTGTGGAAGTAAATGTTATGATGACAATTGTATAATGAATTTTAATATATTGTGTGAAATTCTGCCATATTATTTGTTTTATTCATATTTAAAATCTATTTGATTGATTGATTGATTCATTGATGGATATCAAAAATGGGTTAAAATTTTACAAGTCCTGTTACAGTGATGTAAGTACCGTCAGAAATTATTTGGAGAAAGAATGTTACAAATCAATCTGGTCATAAAACATTAAAAAGTGAAGAAAACTGACCAAATATCTTATTTACCTCCTTAAGAGACCAGACCCAGGTATTATTAGTTGTTTTAGATGTTGCCAAGATGATATCCAACCCAGTATGCATGCAAGCAAATTTTCTCAATGGAAAATATATAAGGTACTCAGCTCAGATTGTACCAGGGCACCAGTTATAGCTACCGAAGATTGAATCATTTACCTGATATCCCTGAAGAAATGTGAAGTTCTCAATTCATAGATTGTGTTCACAATCAGAAACAAAAACTACCTTTTTTCTGGTTACCATAGAATAGGCTTAATTGGTGCTCCTGCATAGCATACTTAGTTGGTAGTAAGTTGACCCATACAAAATGCTTGCTCCATCTCATCTATATTCTGAAGATTTATTTATTTATTTATTTATTATTTGAACTTATATGCCAATCCCAAGACTTGGGGCGGCTTACAACTAAAGCAGGAACAATAAATACTTAAAAAACAATTAAATTAAATTATAAGTTCAAACATTATAAAACCTTAAAACCATCCCTCCCCCAAGGGGTCACAGCCCAGGTTGGTCAAACAACCAGGTCTTTAACTCACGAAAGGTGCGGAGATCGGGGCCAGGCGGAGCCCCAAAGGCAGTTGGTTCCAGAGGTCAGGGGCATGACAGGCTCATCGTCGGGAACCGCCAGCCGGCATTGGCCGCCGAGGACCCCGAGGAGTCTTGCCTATGGGCTCGCACAGGGCGATCGGTATTTGATAATGGAAGAAGACGCTCCCTTAAATATTGAGGACCCATGTCATGAAGGACTTTGTATGTTAATACCAAAACCTTGAATCTCACCCGAGCAACCGGCAACCAATGAAGGCGCAGGAGGGGGGTCGATGGGAGAACCGGGTAACTCCCATCACCACCCGCCGCCGCGATTCTGCACCAGCTGCAATCTCCGGATGGTATGCAAGGGCAGTCCCAAATAGAGGGCGTTGCAGTAGTCGAGCCTAGAGGTAACAAGGGCATGAGTGACCGTGCGCAGGGCGCCCGGTCCAGGAAAGGGCGGTTGTCGAACAAGGCGGAGCTGGGCAAAGGCCCCCTGGCAACGCCCCCACCTGATCCTCCAACCGAGCCGTATATCCAGGAGGACCCCAGATTCCGCCCTATCCACAGGGGTAACACCTCCCCTATGGCCAAAGATGGACAATCTAAACTGGGCCGGGACGCCGATATGCACAGCCACTCAGTCTTGGCCGGGTTGAGTCGAAGCATGTTCCCGCTCATCCAGTTCCGTACCGCATCACAAGATCTAAAGAAAGATAATGGATATAATGAAAGGTTATAGATACTGCATCAAATAAAGCAGACCTGACTTGATTTGTTTGGACTACTTTGTCATTTCGTGTCCCTCTTCGATAAAAACTAAAGAAAAAAATTGTTCTAATTAGCAGAACAAGGACAACCATGAAATTAATGCATTACAATATTCTACTAAGCATTTAAAATGCAGATTTGACAAAGTGAGCATGTTTCAGATGCCATCTGGTAGATCTCTAAAAGTGTGCCTTCTCTGTTTTGGTGCCTGCCCTAAGAGCAGCCATTTTCCTAAACTATGGGCAACCCTACTCTAGAACTCCTACTCTAGCCCCTACTCTAGGGACATGATGGTTCAGTGGTTAAGACACTGAATCTTAGACTGTTAATGGTCTATAACTTGGTAGCTCAAGACCCAAGTGCCAAAAGAAGGAATTAGTTCCTGTCACTTGTCCCAGCTCCTTCAAACCAGGCAGTTTGAAGGCATATAAATGCAAGTGGATGAATAGGGTCATATAATCAGAGAAGGTAATAGGGTTCCATGTTTCACTGTACTCTTTGTGCTATGGTGTGATGTGATGCCAGTCATATGACCACAGAAATGTTTCCATACTTTGGCTTAAGAAATGGATCCTAGTCACAACTATCAGGATAAAACCCATGGGGACAACTTTTTTTAACCTACTGTACTATATTGGCCTTTTGCTTCTTCCAGGTATTGTTTTTGGGATGCTAGCATGGGAGCTCTGTCATGGGTGCCTGTGATTAGTGATTCTGCAGTTTTATAAATTCCCAACATAATTTTATTTGGTAAGATTTAACTGTCACTGGCCAGAGTTTCTTGAATAAATGAGCAGCCACATAAATTGGATAAATAAGTAGATAATGTTTCATACACAATATATTTGGGAAAACTTTTTCTGCAACAACAAAATTAGAATCTAGTTTATAAATGAATGAATTTGCTGTAGAAATGATAGGTAGCCAGATGCTTCCACTTTTGCATATGTAATTTATTGCATCCAGTTTACCCAAAACTTGAGTTTTGCTTTTGTTCATAAAGCACATTCTATGTATAGGTAATTCTATTTCATATCCAGCAAAACAGCACTCAGAGTATTTATATATCTCAAAAGCATTTTGGCCAGCAAATCCTTTACAATAACTATGAAGGAGCTAATCCTGGGAGATACAATTGAACCAACAATTCACGGCCTGGCATCCTTCACTCCAAAATAATAGTTTTTTCATATATTTCATCAATCTGAGTAAATTGGAATTATTACTGTTATGTATGCAGGTTTAAAGTCATTGGTTTAGTTTGAACTGTTCTTGTAAAATGTAAGAAATGATTGGTTTAAAAAGTGCGGGAAAACCCTGCACTCTGATTGGCTGGCAACTGCGGCTGCTGGCTATAAGTAGCAGCCACAGCCCAGCCAAAGTGGATTCGTTCTGAGCTGTAGTCACTAATAAACAAAGAGCTTGAAGCACTCCGCGTCTGTCTCTTCATGCAAACTTAACAATTACATGAAGCAATTGCAGATGGGACCAAATGCTGCAATCACAATCACACTCCTGTGAAAAAACCAACTTGCTAGTGGACAATAATCTGTGCCATTTCTCTCTCATCTTCTAACACAATGTTCAGATAAAGACTCTGAAAAAAGATACAGTATGAGCAAAAAATAGAAAGTGGATTCCTACATTATAGCTGTAACAATCTTTTTAGCAGATTGATTGTAAACACCATAGAAAATGTGTGAGAGAGAAGGGAAAGTCTTCAGTTTAGAGAATGAAAACATTATGCTATGCTAGCCTAGAATAAGGAATCAAAAATCTCTAATCATGTGTCTCTGAAAATATGCATGCTGTTTATATTTCCCATCCCATAGAAAACTATGCCACCCTCTCTGCAAGTCACGACCCTCTATCAACAATAGTCTTCTATTTTCCAGATTGACCCAATCTATAATCCATACCATAGCCACAGCCTGGTAATACATTACCCAGTCAGGGAGTCCAAAGCCACCCCTTTCTCTTTTGTCCTGTAATAGTTTCATTTTTATCCTAGGTTTTTTCCCATCCCAAACAAATTTACTTATTATTCGATCTAATTCTTTAAAAAAGGTTTTATCCAATCTTATTGGTACAGTTTGAAAAAGATATAGTATTTTTGGTACAGTAGACATTTTGATTGCCGTGATTTTCCCCAGTAATGATAGCTGTAATTTCCTCCACATTTCTAATTCTTTTTTAATTTGTATTATTAATTTGTCATAATTATCTTTTTTGATTGAAGAGTATCTTGCTGTTAACCAAATGCCTAAATATTTTACCTTTTCACACTTTGCATTCCCAATTTTCCTTCTAATTCTTTTGGTTGCTTATCTTTTAAATGCTTAGTCAATAATTTTGTTTTGTTTTTATTTATCTTAAGGCCTGCCACCTTGCCGAATTCCTCTATTTCCTTATTAATTTTACTCCCATATCCTCTGGATCTTCCAGAAAAAATACTATATCATCGGCAAATGCCTGTACCTTTTAATGTTCCTTTTTAATTAGAGCCCCTTTGATTTCTTCATTTTTCCTAATGTTTTCCAATAAGTTTTCTAAGGTAAGGATGAAGAGGAGGGGTGACAGTGGGCATCCCTGCCTTACTCCCTTGTTGATCTTAAACGTTTCTGTTCTGTCACCATTCAGTATTACACTGGCCATCTGTGTCTTATAAATTGTTGAAATCAGTTTGATAAATTTATTGCCAAATTGCATGCTTTTTAATTGTTGTATTATGAACTACCAGTTAACATTGTTGAATGCCTTTTGCGCATCAAGGAAGACCATTGCCAATTGTTTTCCTGGATTTGCTTCATAGTATTCTATTATATTCATTACCATTCTGATATTATTTTTGATTTGTCTATTCAGTAAGAATCCATTTTGGTCACTATGAATGAGCTGATTAAGGATTTTTTTCAATCTTTCTGCCATTATGGATATAAATATTTTATAGTCAATATTTAAAAGGGATATGGGCCTATAATTTTGAATTAATTGATGGTCCGAATCTTCTTTTGGGATCAATGTTAGGTATGTCTCTCCCCATGACTTGGGTAACTTCGCTGTTGTCAGTACCTCATTGTGGAGTTCTAACAATTGCATTTCTAATTTTTCTTGGAGTGTTTTATACAGTTCCCCTGGGAGACCATCCGGTCCCGGTGTCTTATTGTTTTTCTGTTTCAGGATTGCTTCTTGGAGTTCTTTTAGTGTTATTTCCCTGTTTATCTCTTCTTTATTCTCTTCCGGGATCACGGGTAGCCTTTTCCCTTCTAAATAATGTTCAATATTTTCCTCTGGTACATCTTCTCTACTATATAGTTCCTCAAAAAAATTTTAACGATATGTTTTTTCTTTTCAGTTTGATGTTGTAAAGTACCAACGGCATCCTTCAATTGTTGGATTGATCTTTTTTCCTTTTCTTTCTTAAGTCTGTAGGCTAGCCACCTTTCCGGCTTGTTCAAAATAATTCTGTTTTATCATTTTCATGTCCTGTAACCATTCCTCTTGCATTAACATATTCAATTTGTGTCTAATCATTATCCTTTCTGTATTTGCTGTCTTATTATGTGGTGTTTTTTCTAATGTTTTTTCTAACTCCTTAAAGGTATCTAGTAATTTAGATTGTTCTCCTTTTTTTCCCTTGTATCTACGTGTATTATATGAAATTGCTAAGCCCCTGATGTATGCTTTACTCGTGTCCCATAGGTTTGGAATTGATGTTTGTTGTTTTTTATTTTCTTTCAGAAAGAACTCCAATTCTTTTCCCATCATCTTGATACATTCTTTTTCTTTTAGGATCTCCTTATTTAGCATCCATCTTTCTGTTCTTTTTCAATCCTTTCCAAATTATTTTAATAGGATTATGGTCAGCCCATGTGTTAGTTTCAATTTCTATTTCTTTTATATTGCATTCAATTTCCACATTTGTCCATAACATATCCAATCTTGACCATGATGTATATGGTGCTGAATAGTAGGTATATTGTTTTTTGTCTTTCTCTCCATATATTTTTTAATCTTAATTCTTCTGCCATTTGATAAAATATTTTTGGTAATGTTTTCCTTTTCTTTTTTCCCCTGGATTTTCATTATTATAATCTTTCCCTGAACTTGCTATTGCATTGAAATCACCTAGCAGGCATATGTTTGCATATTCTTGTTCTACTAATTTTCTATATAGTTTAGTATAAAAATTTTCTTGTTTCTCGTTCGGTGCATATATCACTGTCAATAACATTTTCTTATAGTTTATATAAACTTCTAACATCAGAATCCTACCCTCCTCATCTGCATATACTTGTTTTGCTTGTAAATGTTTTCTAATATATATTGCTATCTCCCCTTTTTTTGTTGGGCTAGAAAATATAATTCTCCTAATTTTGTTGCTTCTAACAGTTTACTTTGATGTTTCTGGATATGTGTTTCTTGAAGGCATATAATATCTAAATTCAATTTCTGTAGTTTAGTTATTGTTTTTTTCCTCTTGATTTGTGAATGTAAACCGTTGATGTTAATGGAAATCAATTTGATTACTTCCACCATCTTACTCTGTAGTTGTTACTTGTTGAAGCTTGTTTGCTCTTGTTTGGTATCTCATTCTTATGCCTTCTCTTTCCACTTCTTCCTGCTCTCTTTCCTCTTGTTCTGTTTCTCTTTCCTCCACCCGATCTTCTTGGCTCCTGCTTTCCACTTCCTCTTTGCTGTTCTGGTCTTCTCCCGGTACCCCATACAGTTCAAAAAATTCCCTCGCTTTTTCTATACTATCTATTTTAAAAAAATTTATCCTGCCATGATATTAACATTCCCTCTGGGATGAGCCATTTGAACAGGATGTTATTCTTATTCAGTTGGGTGGCCAGGAATCTATATTTCTTTCTGTGTTCCCTTATTCTTCTTGGAATTTGTTTCAACATTACAATTTCTGTTCCCTTAAATATCAGTGGTTCATCCCTCGTCACTTTGTATACCTTATCTCTCAGTTGTTTCTTTGAGAATCATATATGAACCTCTCTTGGAAGTTTAAAACATCTTGTATAGTTGGCATATATTCTATATACCTTGTCCATTTCCCTTTGAACCGCTTGGCCCTCTTTTTGTAACGCTTCTGCTATGAGATCTGCCATTAATTTGGGCAAGTCCTCCCCCCTTTCTTCTGTTACATTCTGAAATCTGAGGAAGAAATCAGCCTTTTCCATCTCCAGATATGCAATTGCCTCTTCTAATTTCCTGTTCTCTCCCATTAATTTCTGTTCTATTGATTCTACTTTCTTGTCTGTTTGTTCGACCTTTGCCTCCACTGCTTTCATCTTATGTTCCATCTTTGCTACTGTTCATTGGATTGTACTTATCTTCTCATCTAGTTTCCATATTTTATTTTTCATTTCTCCCATTTCAGTTTTAAAGTCTGCATGGTTTCTCACCATCGTTTCTTGTATTGTTGTTAATGCCATTTGAATTGTTTGCATATGTGATACCTGACTCGTCTTCTCAGGATTCAGCATGCCCTCTATCGAACGTTGTCCTGCTGCTGATGCCATCATTGATGTTGGGTTGGATGTTGTTTTTTTCCCAATCTTAGCAATAGTTGTCATGGTGGACATCTTAGGCTTCCCAAATCTACCTATTTTCTTAAGGAAATCTTTCGAAAACATATATATATATATATATATATATATATATATATATATATATATATCTTGGTGTATTCGGGTCTTGTCCCATGTAAGATTGAGAATAGCTTGGCAATGTTTCGACGAAATCTCATCCGTCATCTTCAGGCTGGTGTCTTCAGCTTCATTCTTCTGGGAGAAGATACATACACATATACATATACATATACATATACATATACATATACATACATACATACATACATACATACATATATATATAATTAGTTTTTTCCCCCAATATACAAATTTAAATTTAATACTTAGAAATTATTCAGCTTTCTTCTTCTTCCTTCCTTCTTCTTTTCCCTTTCTTCTGCACACCGTCAAATTACTTTCCTCATTTCCTGTTTCATCAGCCATCCTTAACTACTTAGTCACTTTCACTCTCAAATTGCACAGTCACAGCTTTCTATCAAAATGGTTCCACTTTCCATTCAACTACAGTTCTCCATTAAAGTTCCAATTGTTCTCTCTAATGTCTCTTTTCTGCTCTGCTAGTAATCAATCTAAATTGTAGAAATTTAAAGTTTTTATTCACAGTCTCGATCTTTTCTTCTGTGGCACTCTCTCTCAGCTGTCAAACTGTTCTATTCCAATTGTTTCCTCCTCTTCTTTTTGCTCTGCTATCCCCTGCCAATTAGCTGCTGTATTCACTCTCTCCAGAGACTCCCTCTGTCAAGAATCTTTCACAGGACTCTTTTCTCTCACCTCTCAAAAGCTGTCCCAGTCTGCCATTCTTCTTCTGATGTCTTGCATTGATCCACTTTCCTGCTTCCTGATCACAGCTGGCTGCCACAGCTTTGGACACACCATAAATGCCAGGTTTCTTTTGCGCAGGATTCAAAGGGCTTCCCTTCACCACAGCGGGAGGTTGCTTTCCCCCACTCTGCTCCTAGGTTTCCCTTTCTGATTCATGTGTCTCTCCAAGCTTCACGATGCCTCTGAGAGCTTCCAAGCATGAAAATTCGGATACAGGGTTGCAGAGATCGCTCTCCTGCTTCGCTGTGACCTCACCACTGTGATTAGAGATTCATTAATTTGGACATGGAACAAGATTAAAAAGAAACATACTAAAATACCAAACTGGTTGTCAACTATGGAAGCACAAATCTACCCAAACGCAGTGGATCTGGGAAAAAAGAGGAATTATAAAGACTTATTAGATACACAAGGAAGATTAAAAATGAGACAAGAATTACAGCAACAAAATATAAAGATAGATTGGTGGCCATACATGCAAATTCAGGCGAGATACAAAAAGGTTTCTGCATAGAAAAGCATCAATTAGATAAAATTCTACAAGAAATGGAAAAGAAAATGATCTCAAGAATATATAATTTTCTACTAGACTTTAAAATGGAAGAGGAGGTGGTCAAAGAGACGATGGTGGTATGGGCAAAAAATGTTGGCCATAATATAGATCTGGAAAATTGGGAGAGAATGTGGGGATTAAATTACAAATTAATTACATGTACAGCATACAGGGAAAATCAATATAAAATGTTCTACAGATGGCACCATCCTCCCACTAGATTGGCAAAAATGTTTAACTCAGACCCAAACTGTTGGAAGTGTGGAAAAGAAAAAGGCATTTATTTCCATACCTGGTGGACATGCCAGGAAGTGAAAAAATATTGGAATACAATTAGGCAATGGCTAGAAGAAATCATGAATCAGAAAACTGAATTTAATCCGGAAACTTTCTTATTAACACAAAAATGCAATAAAACAGATAGATATATCATGTTACACATATTAACAGCTGCAAGGATTTCGTACGCACAACTCTGGAAAGAAAAAGGGGTTCCACCAGAAGGCATGGTTATAAAAAAAAAATAATAGATTGTATAGAGATGGATAGGCTAATGCTTAAAATAAAAGACAGGAAGATTCAATTTACTATAGGGCCTGGTATGCCTGGTATGAGTGGTTTAGAAATAAAAAGAAAATAAAATGGCAATTAGGAAAAGAATGAGGGAATATGTAAATATGTAAATATACCATAGAGAAGATTGATGTGTAAGGATAAAAGATATTGATTTATAGCAAGAGTAAGATGTAATGGTAAAGGAATAAGTAAATACATGTACTGAAAAATGTAAGGAGATGCAAAAGATGTCTTGATGTTGATAACAATGTATAAAGTTTTATTTTATGTTTTTAAAATTTGAAAGCTTAATAAAATTTATTTTAAAAAATAGAATAAGGAGTCAAAAAGAAGTATGCTACAAAGAAGGTTCTTAAATGTTAATTTGACTAACTCCCACAAGTTAAAGATTTAGATTTGTTTCTAAATATCTTGAAATATTAAGCTCTGTTTAGGTTTCAGGCAGAATCAGAGAGTGAGATACTCTCAGGTTAGCACTCTTGGTAATTTCCCTCCAGGACTCTGTAAAATAAGATTTAAATAAATTCAAGTTAGTATGATCCCCTCTTAAATTCTGCTCCATTATTATTACTGTTGAGAAAATGTTATAGAATTTGTTAGTGAGTACCATTGTTGTTTAAGAAGTAGAATATCAAGGGCAGAACTCTTTCTTATGGATTTCTTATTTTTAGAATAAAAAGGAGGTGGAGAACTAAATTCATGAAAGTGCAAGGATTTAGTAGAACATAATAACTTTCAGAAATGCAATTTCCTCTTTTGTGGGCACTCTAAAAGCTATATAGAAAAAGAAAACTATGATATAAGCAAACCCATGAAGTAGAAAGCAGATTTTTCCCTA
This sequence comes from Naja naja, assembly GCA_009733165.1. Lineage (NCBI taxonomy): Eukaryota > Metazoa > Chordata > Lepidosauria > Squamata > Elapidae > Naja > Naja naja. Next base: position 280,578,404 of record CM019148.1, read on the forward strand.
AAGAAAGGAATTGCATTTCCAAAATGCATTTGGGTCCAATAAACTCAGAGCCTCCTGAGGATTTGTGTTCTTTCACCTTCTTGCCACAGTTAGCACTTTCCCTCTTTGATTCCTATCTTCCTTTGAAATTGTCTCTGACAGTGCAATTATATACACGTCTGTCCAGGAATAAACTGGAGAGTTTATATTCTGGTCACTGCAGATAGAACTATAGCTTCAGTTCTTCTGCATTGATGGAAAGAGACATACAGAGAGATTCACAGACAAAAGGTGAGGGGCCCTTGAAACCTGGTCAATGATCCAGTGGCATCAGAGTAGTCAAAGAGAACAAAAGCTTATGCCATTATGAATGGGTTAATCTTGATCTGCCATGAGATGCTTAGCTTTTGCTGAAACCAGCTGCTTTGCTGGAAACTGTTAACACAATAGTACTCTCAATGAAATGAACTGGAATATATGCTTCACAACTGCCTATGTTTATATTTTGGAGCAAGTCATTGCTCCATAATTTTGCTATTCATTGTGCCTGTCAGCAAAAGTCACAGTCTCATCAGCACTGGTTTCTGTTTATACAGATAAGTGTGTCTTTTTCCTAGTAGTTTGTAGTTATAGTGAACCAACCATCAACTGCATGAGCAGCAGTGCATATGGCTAAGTTAACTCAAACCTGCCTGAGTTTGAACAACATCTTTAATTTGACATCATTAATTTGGGAAAACTGGGCCAACAACCCACCGCTTCAATTCACTTTTTATGGAATCCACAATGCTGAATGTTTCTGCAAGCATGTAACAGGAACTAGACAGAACTTGAGCCTGGAATGACTGAATGTGAAATGCAAAGGAAAATAAAGAAGTGCAATACAATTCTACATTGATTTTAGAAAAAAGATGAATGATGCTACAGAACTCAAACATCTCAGTATATATGGAATGAGAAGGAATATATTTAGACCAACTATTTCCACTTTAGATTTGGGAGGCTACTGAGGAAAGTAGGAAGTGCTGAACATTCTTCATATCCCCAGTGCCTTATTCTCAGTCATCCTCTGATTTTCAGAAGCACCAGACAGAGAAATAAAGGAAAAACAGTGAATATTGAATTTTACCTTTTAATGTTGGAGTCCATTCTACAGTTTGTAGAGAAGAAACTAATCATCCTATTGCCTGAAAAGGGAAAATATATTATAGAACAAGATGTAAAGCACACGCTATCCCACAAAGAAAGAAACATTATGGCAGAATTATAAATTCAGATGCAGTATATTCAATTTATTCAGTTTAATGTGAAGCTCATAAAAAAGGCAATTGAAGGAAACAAATGGATTAATAGATCAAAATGCAAGCTTAACAAGAAAGAAGGTTTTTCATTAAAATGTAAAGATGATTCTGTATGTGCAGAACAAGACAGGAAATTAAAATAAATACCTTGTGTGATCTGCTGTCGTCAGAGCTGAGGGTGGGAGTTGGGGGTGATTTTGTTATATTGTTATATTTATTTGATTCTTTTTATTAGTTTTTATTGTTTAAATGTAGTTTTATATTCCGCAAACCGTCTTCAGTCACCATGGGCAAATATGTGGCAATATAAATTCAATAAATAAATAAATTAGAAATAATTGTAAAATTCTATTCAGAGTTATACAAAGATCAAGATCACTCAAACATAACAACACCCATGAAAGAGGAAATGCCAGATATCCTAGTGGAGGAAGTATCAAGTACCATACAATCAATGAAAATGCTAATGCTTAAGGAAATGACTGTGCTATGTCAGAATGCTGAAAGTTGGTGGTCACAGTACATAAGATACTAGCAAAACTATACTCAAGATGCCTCAGAGAAGAAAAATGCTGAAGTGATTCTTATACACAAGAAAGGGGCGCAAGATTAGTTAAAACTATCACCCAATAACCCTTATTTCAGTCATCTACAAGGTTTTCAACAAGATAATAGCAAAAAGAATATTGAGAACATTAAATGATGCACAGCCAAAGGAGCAGGCAGAGTTAAGAACTGGCTATAGCACACTGGATCACATTCAGGTTGTTCAGCAAGTCATTGAAAGGCACAGTGAGTACACCATGCCTCTGTGCATGGCTTTCATTGACTACAAAAAGGTATTTGACTAAGTATTCCAGCAAGCAATAATTAATGTGTTGCTCAACGAAGGCATAGACATTGGTGAAAAAACATGGTGAAAATTTGCTTTAATTATCTTAAAGTGGAAATCAACATAGAACGAGGTATACAACTAGGTGATACAATATCACCTATCCTTATCTCAGCCTGCACTGAAGAAGTAATTCACACACTAGACTGGGCAAAAGATGGAATAAAAATCAATGGTGTCCATTTCAATCACTTAAGATTTACAGATGATGTTTTTCTCTTATCACAAGACCCAGAAGAACTACTAAGACACCCACAAGAGCTGCATGAAGCAGGAGAGCCATTTGGCTTAAATATAAATCTGAAAAAGAGACTGGTTATGTTTAATAAATTCACTAAAGAAAGAAAAAAATATATAACTGGAGAAGAACTAGATGTAGTAGATCACTGCATATACCTTGGCCAATGGAAGGTGATACAATAAGGGAAATTGATTGGTGTGTTAAATGTGGTTAGCAGACATTCAGCAAGCTAAGCATAATTTTCAAGAACAACCTACCCTATGCCTGAAGAGAAAAGTTTTTCATCAGTATGTGCTACCTACTGTAACATATCCCGGTGAAACATGGACACTAACTTCACAATCGATACAAAAGCTACAGGTGGTGCAAAGAGCCATAGAAAGATACATGCTTGGCATTACAAGACAAGATGGAAAGGTGTGCACATGGATTAGAAAATAAGCAAAAGTATATGATATCATCAAGAGAGTAAAATAATCAAAATGGAAATGAGCTGGACACATAGCAAGAAGAACTGATGACAGGTGGACCAAAGCAGTCACAGATTGGATCCCACTTGATAAAAAGCATCCACAAAAGACACCTAAAACAAGATGGATCGATGACATCAGTAACTATTGCAGGCTGAATTGGCAAAAGAAACTCAGGACCATATATGTTGGAAACATGCAGAAGAAGCTTTCATCCTGCACAAGTGGATAGACAATGGCTAAAATGATGATGACGATAGGAACTTCTAATCTGAAGTTATTCTTGTAAGAGTTATTAATAAGAGTTATTAATAAGGCCAAATGAGTATTCTACAGATGACAAAATCTTAAGCAGGAATTGATGATGAAAAGATAGAGATTTGAAGTGTAAAATCAGATATACACTTACAAAATATTTGTTAATATCTAAAGTCAAGAGCCATCTGCACTGATTGTTTCTTTCTTCAAAGTGGCTAATTTTTATTCTTTCTTCTCTTTCCTCAATTCTTTTGTTCCTTTAATTAAGCAGTCTATTAATGTCCTGGAAACATATCTTCTGTTGCTGTATCTGACCTCTAGAATGAGGTGCCCTCTGACATCTGAGTAACTCCCACCTCAGTGATGTTCTGGAGTGTCTTAAAGAACTTGCTACTTCCCTCTCTTTTGGTTAGAGTGATTGGATCCCCTTTGGTGGATGTATGAGGTGTCTGTTGGATGGTCAACAGCCACCTCATCTTGCTTACTGTTATCTGCTCTATTTTTATTGTATATGTGATGTTTTGTTTTTATGCTGGGAATTGCCCAGTGTTGATTGGAGCCGAATGGCTTCAGCTACCCAGCTATTTCTATAGATAGTTTAAGATTCAAAGATGTAACATAAATTCTGTGGACTCAAAAACAATTCTCAATTGGGATATCTTAATGGTGAGAAAGTTCAGATGTCCAGCCCTCTACAATTAAGGAGGAGGAGGGAAGAAAAAGAATGCATGACTGTGCTTTCCCTATTGCTGACATTGCAAAGTTCTATGAGGAGCTCTAGAAGAGCAAGAAAGCAGGAAGCAGCCAACTCCATTTCTTCTAGCAAAATGTTTCAGATGGACATCTGGGGAAGAAATGAAAAGCTGAAGATGGCTCTGATGAAAGCAGCTAACTATCATGATGGAGTGAATAACCAGTGATTAGAACTGCTCTTTGAATATCCTCTGGGTTTAGAACTCTGGGAGATAAGGGCAATAGCTATTATTCAAACCACAATTGATATCTTTAAGGACACTTGATTCACATATTTCCCTCTCTTATCATTTTCATAAATAGCTAATAATTGCCTTTTAGTTGGCTTTAGTTGGATCAATCCAGTAATGTTTGGATTGACAAAGGTTTGAACACTCCAGGTGAGTTTCCTTCAGTCTTTAGAGAAAAATAGTTTCAAGTACAAGTTTAAGGTCCAATAAAGGAGAATATTTGTAGGGTTGAAATGATGAGTCTTTAGTACTCTCTGACTTGTTTGTTGCTAGCACTAATGATGTTACCTAGTTTGGGTAATGAAACAGCTGCAAGAAAACAACCAAGTTCAGACAATGCTCTCATTTAAGGACTTAATTTTATTTATTTATTTTTGTTGTATATTTTTGCAATATGCAAGAAAAGGGTGATTAGAATTTTGATTTTGAAAAGTTACAAACATGCTTGTATCTTTAGTCTCTAACTGATTTATAGTATAAATGGTTTAATCATTTATGGACCTTTCAAAGATTTCCTTGATGACAGACTCTAGCTTAGAGTTAAACATCTTCATTGCTCCCTCTAGTGGTCAAATAATGTTGTTTGTTTGTTTTTGTTTGTTTTTTCAGTTAGTTTATTTATGTTTTCCTTGTTTTCAGCCAATCAGAGTTCATGAAAATCTGAAAATTTCAACCACCCACAACAAAACAATACAGAGCTACAGAATATTTTAAAAATAGTAAATTAAGACTATAACTTTAATCCATGAGTTTGTAAATATGTTTTCTGTCCTTTTATATAACATTTCAAAATTAAAAAGTTGAGGTTGTAGTGTTATCTTCTACTGTATTAAAGAGAGTTGGAAGTCAATGCCTTTTTCTTTCTTTTTCTTCCCCTCTTCCTAGTTTTCTATTACTTATGTGAATTTCTCTTTGTATATTCAATTTTGATAAACTAATAAAATGTGTAAAAAAAGAAGAAAAAAGAAAAAGAAAAAGTTACAAACGTGCTAAGGATCCAGATGGACTTGAAATAAGCTTTTCGAATTGATTATAAGAATCCTTCCCATAGGAGAATACTTTCATTTTGAATTCTCTTTTTAAAAAAATATTGGATGAGACCTCAAAAGTTGGATGCTAGAGGAAACCAGAAGAAGTTAATTATTACATTAAAGGTGAAGAACATTTAAATCTGACTTACTTATACAGAAGGAAGGAAAATATTTTAACATTGGACATACTGAAGGATACTTTTGAACAATAGATTCAGAAGTTAATTTAAACAGTGCCTACCTCTATAGATAGACTGTTTAAAAGATGTTATGAAAGATAAACATGTTTTATTTGACAAGAAAAATGATCTGAAAGTGGATTTAAGCATGGCAGGCTACAAAAATGATATGGAAAAAGATATTATAGCTGACATTACAAAAGAAATGGTTGATATCTTAATAATTAAAAGAGATATACAGATATACAAACTAAAAGAGTGATCTGGATAATATACCTGTATTAAATTTTAAATGTTAGTACTCTAGGAGGCTTGTTAAAGCTTTAAAGTGTTTTGTGAAAAGAAACAAAGAAAAAATGAAAAGGAATCAAGTTTTAAGAATTATTTGAAGGGATTAAGGATCAAGATTGTTACAAGTAAAGAGAAAAATATAAAGTTGGTTTATTTGTTCAAACTTAAAATAGATATGTTGTTATCTCTGCTAACCCTTTATGCACTTTTGCTGATTAGGCTGAAATGACAAGGCTTTAAAGGATATGTTTATAAATAAGACAAAAGATGGGAAGTATTTGAAAATAATGTGATATGTTACTAAAATGGTTTGTAATTGTTGTGATGAAAGGGGAAGTCATTTATATATTTTCCTTTCTTTGCTATATTCTTATTTTTCTTTTCTCTTCTATTTCTCTTTATACTTTTTTCTTTTCTGAAATTTCTATTTTTTTTCTTTTTATTCTTATTTTTTTACTTTGTATCAGGTTTTACTTTTGTATCTGTATTTTTAATACATTTCTATAAAAATGAAAAAAAAAGTCTCAGACAAAGATTATGGATAAAATTTTTGGATAGAGATGTCACTTAAATGTCTGGTTTGTTTTAAAGTTTGGAATTCTATCCTTCAGAGTTTTGACCTCTAGGAACTTGGTAAAATCGTGCCAGTTTTTTCATCATTTTAAAATGGTATATATTGCTGTTCTTCCAGCTGCACATCAGTAAAGTTCAGCTCACTGATGTTCCTTTATGGAAAGGAAGCTTAAAATATTTGTTGGAGGCTAAAACATTCTTAATATCCCTGAGAGCAGGAATCAGACCCGAGTAATGATTAGTGAAGTAGGATTTATAGCAGAAAGGAGGTTTATTTATAGAAGATACATGAAAGGAATAGTCAAAGCCTGTAGCCTAATTAACGTCATCCTATCAGCAGGAAAGTCCAAGAAGAGGTGCTCTTGGACTGCACACATGCCTGGGAAGAAAGACAGAAGGCATATCTTTAAATTAGCAGTTTCTCAAATCAAGAGAGGCAAAGTGTATGAAGAGAGACACAAAGTAAATCCTTAACCCCTTCTACATGCTACTGTCACCTTCTCACCAGTAGATCATGATGTGCAGAAGAATCAGTGCCTTTAGATGTTCACCTTCAACAGCATTTGAGCCTTGGTGGCGCACTAGTTAGAATGCAGTACTGGAGGCTAACTCACTGCTCACTGCTAGGACTTCGATCCTGACTGGCTCACGATTGACTCAGCCTTCCATCCTTCCTCAAAATGAGGAGCCAGATTGTTGGGGGCAATATGCTGAGTCTGCCAACTACTTAGAGAGTATAAAACACAGAATATAGAAGTGGTATATAAGTCTAAGTACTATCGTTATTTCTGTATTGTGAACATTTCCGTGCAGGAAATTTGCATGCAGGTGGTATAAGGGAACAAAAAAAACAAGGATATTTTAGAAGACACTATGTTCGAGAAGCTTTATTTTTAAATTGGGAAAAAACTAGAAAACAACATTATATACAAATTCCATTATGGGTATCTACTATTGAAGCTTTTTCATATGCAATAATATACAAGAAGGAACAAACAGTTAGATATGGAGAGATTTTAAATGAAAAGGGTGAACTCAAATCGATGCAAACACTACAAGAACAAGGTATAAAAATGAATTGGTTTTCATATTTGCAAATACAATCTAGATATGATGAGGATGTTAGGACTGAAGGGATTTATAAAAACCAACTGAATTAGATAAAATCTTGATGGGCACGAACGAAAAAATGATTAAAAACTTTATGGTTATCTATTAGAAGTTAGAATGGAAGAGGAGCAGGTTAAGGAAACAATGATTGCTTGGGGAAAAATTTCGGTTATGGGATAGATCTAGAGAGATGGCAAACACTGTGGGATCAGAATTATAAAATGACAATGTCAACTGCATATAAAGAAAATTTGTATAAGATGTTTTACAGGTGGCACCTATCCCCGAGAAGGATTGCAAGAATGTTCAAGGATAAATCGGATAAGTGTTGGAAATGTCATCAGATACCTGGCTCCTACTACCACATGTGGTGGACTTGCATTGAAGCTAAAAGATACTGGACTAAAATCCACATGTGGTTGGAAAAAATGACACAACAACATATAGACTTGAAACCTGAGATATTCCTGTTGGGAATTGTACCAGAGACATTTAACAAAGAACTGAAATATTTGATTGTTAATGTACTGGCAGCCGCTAGAATTGTATTTGCTAAAAACTGGAGAAATGATAAGACACCTACGCAGGAGGAAGTGATTAAGAAGATCTTGGATTGTGCCGAAATGAGTAGATTAACATTTGAAATTAGGGACCAAGAAGAAAAGCAGTTTTATAAGATATGGAATATGTTCTATCAATGGTTAGACAAAAAGTTTGGTAATATATTTTGGGAATATAAAGATAGATAGAACTGTTGAAACAATATAGAGATTATAATATGATAAAGGATTAATAATAATGATTATAGTTTTTCCTTTTTGTAATATTGAGTATGAATAATGAGGGGAAGGCATTGTGATTTTTGACCGACCAACATACTTGAAATTGATATGGATCTATGTGTTGTATGTTTGTTTGTTATGTTTGTGTTTTTGGAAAAATAAAACCTCTTATAAAAAAAAAGAAATTTGCATGCAGGAACTTCTGGAGTTGTACAACATGTAGTATAAAACCAAAGGGAAGGGTGATGGGGAAAAAACCACTTCAGTGAAAGATGGCTGGATTTCAGACCTTTCCAGAAATAAGTGGCTCTTCTTCAGATAGTCCTTGACATACAATGGCAATTGGGACCAGGCAGTTATTGAGTTGCAACTGGATTTGTGACCTTTTTTTGCAATGGTTATTAAGTTGTTAAGTGATTATGAGTTTCCCCATTGACTTTCTTGTCAGAAGCCAGTTGGGAAAGGCACAAAAGACTGCAAACACATGCACCCAAATTTTGTTCATGTGACAAAAGTGGGGGTAATATGACGGCCATGTGAGGACTGACCTTGAATCACTTTTTTTCGCTGCCCTTGAAACTTTGAATGGTTGCTAAATGAAAGGTTCTAAGTCAAGGACTACCTATATATTATGATCAATTTAAGTTGATTATAGCAAATTTGCATGAATGAACATGGTGAGGATAATATCAAAGTATGGATTTTGATAGATAGTTATCTAACTGCATAGCTTGATAGGAAGAGTGAACAAGGGAGGCTGGGAGGAGAAGAGGGAGGAAGGGAGGAAGAGGGAAAGGGAGAGAGACAGAGACAGAGAGGTGGGAGGGGGAGGGGAGAGGGAGAGGGAGAGGGAGAGAGAGAGAGAGAGAGAGAGAGAGAGAGAGAGAGAGAGAGAGAGAGAGAGAGATTTGGTGCTCTGAGTGAAGAAATTTCATCCGCCTGGATTTCTCACACTTTTCTAAGACTCTAGTACTTCATTCATCATTAAAATTCATTACTGAACTCCAAGGTCTTGTCTAATATTCCCCGCTGCACTGATTTAAACAAATGCACAATAGCTTCACAAAAACTTTTATTTGTAGCAATCATAATACTAACAAGAAACAAGTGCCCCATTTTCACAAAATTATGGTGCTGCTTTCCACCACCGCTGGAGCTGGATTTCTAAAGTGCTATTGCTACAAGGAAATGAAATAAAGAAAATAAAAGTCAATAAATTGAAATTACTCAAAATAATTCCTTTTACAGATCTGGGTTTACAATTATATCTTGCATCCAAATTGTTATAGAGAGATGCCTAAATAAACAGTGAATTGCAAAAGTCTACTTAAGAAAGTCAAACAGTAAAAAAAATAAGGGGACCTAAACCACTGAATATAAACAAGAAAAGCATACAGAAATTTTCTTTGCAGTGTTTGATTAGGGCATCAGGTTAGAAACTGTGAGGCTGTGAGTTCCGTCATGCCTTATGCACAAAATCAGTTGGATAACATCGGGCTAGTCATACACTCCCAGCCCTATGAAGTGAGCAATAGCAAACCATTTCTGAAACATCTTGCCAAAAAAACTGCAGGGACTTGTTCAGGTAGTTACCAATTGTCAGAAATTGATTCAAAGGTGCATGCTCACACAAACAAATATACACCTTACATGAAAAACAGTGGTGGGATTCAAATTATTTTACTACTGGTTCTGTGGGCGTGGCTTGGTGGCATGGTATGGCTTAGTGGGTGTGGCTTGGTGGGCATGGCAGGGGAAGGATACTGTAAAATTTCCATTCCCATCCTGCTCCAGGGGAAGGATACTGTAAAATCTCCATTCCCACCCCACTCATGGGAAAGGTTACTAAAATCCAACTCCCTCCCATCCCACTAACCTGCTTTCCAGCTCCTGTGCAGGGCAACAAAAGAAGACCCAGTCGATCAACTGGGACTCAGGAAGCAGAGACTAGATGGG